>CM043315.1:19144948-19397448 GCA_023736055.1 Quercus glauca | reverse complement strand
CAAATCACCAATAAAATTGAAGTGAAGTATGAAATCAATTGGAATGAAAGTATTAGCTATATTTGTAGCAAAATATAGTTTCTTTTTTTCTTTTTCTTTTTTTGAGAATCAAATTGGCATGGTTTTATGTAGTTACTGGAAAATCATAAGCAATAATATTAAATATATCTAGAGGAAAAAATTTCATCCAAACTAGAAAAAGGAAAAGAAGACTAGTTTTTCAGGCTAAGACATGGACAACGTTGCCATATCTCCTAGTATGAGAGAAGGAATGGTTCGTCGCTAACGAACCGCAATAGACTCAATGTCTTTAACAAGATATCTAATGGATCAAAGAGGAGAAACAACATAATTAAGGGTATTAATAGCAATCTCTAAATCACACTCAAATATGGAATAGTGATTACCGAGCTCAAGCACAAATTGAACAGCCCTATGAGCCACTAGCATCTCCAACACTACTATTGACACAGACAATGGAATTTTCTCAAACATGGCAGCCAACACTGCTAAAAACATTGAACGACTTTCTATTTAGGATTCTCCGGGAAAAAAAAAATTGCAATAAATGTGGAGTGACTCAACCTCAAATATATATATATATATATATATTTTGGAGAAAAGACCTTGAATGATTTTTTTTTTTTAATAAAGTTTCAACCTATGGTGTCTACTTTTGATGATAGTTCATTATCATAAGACCAAGAATGATTTTAATAACAAAAATTACCAAAAGTATTAGCTATATTTGTAAATATATATATATATATATAGTTGTTAAAAACATGGAACGACTTTCCTTTTAGGGTTCTCAAAGAAAATTGGAATAAAATCACATTTGTAGCGACTCGACCTTGAATGATCTGAATAACAAAATCTAAAGAAAGTGGGATGTTGTATTAATTTGTATCAAATTACAAATAGAGGATTTAAAAATCTTTTAGGGTTACCCCTTAAATGTATTCCACCTTGGAGCCACAGCTGGCCGTAAAGCACAAAATTATAGAAACAAATATTCAACCATAATTTAATTATAAAAGGTTCATGTTTTTTGAGAAATAAGGGTATTTAGAAGTTTTCAAGGATCTCATAGATATCATAATAATTTAGGAATCATTAAAGCAATCCCTTAAAGTGAACACAATAAGCTTTGTAAATAATTTGCCAAAATTATTAATTATATTTGTAACTAGATATTGTTGTTGAAAACAAGGAGGGAATTTCCTTCTACGGATCACCATAAAATTGGAGTGAAATATATGAAACCAATTGGAATGAAATATAGAGCCTACTAATTTTCTAGAATTTTGTTTTTGGGTAAACTCCTTCAATCATGAATTAAGCCTACTAATTTATAGTACACACTTCATCATTATGAAAATTTTATGTAAGAAAAAACAAAAAAATTTGAAATGTATGTCAGACTGTTCACTTGGCACCATTCACAACACTCGTTTGTTAATGATTAAGATTCCATACTTAGGCCTGAATTCAGTTTCAAAAAATCATTACACCCATCCTGAACGTTCAAATTAAGCATAAGCTACAGCTATCATATTAATGCAGTGTCTGAATTACTATTGGAAGAGTTGCTTAATGGAGATAAGCATGAATACTAGAAGGACATACCTAGTTTAGGCCGCGAATAACATCTTACAAGGCTATGTGTATTGACCAAATTACCCAATGGGGCCTTTAGTATGCACCCTGGTTTTTCAACAATACGAGGCTAAGTTTGTATATTTATATTATTCTACAATGAGATATGTCTTCCATTTAACTCGATTAGAGTGGTGCAAGAATGTGGTGGTAATATATGGTAATGTTACTGTATCTTCTTTTTATAAATATAGGCCCACGCAAGCCGATTTTGGTCTCACAGGCCAATTACTCAGACATCTTAATAGGGTTAGCATATGAGTAAAAACTCCATTTCTTTTATAAGGTTTCATTCTCTTTCTCATAATGCTCACTTGCATTTTCCTTTTGTAGGCACAATAGAATTCAAATATGGAGCAGAACCCAATTAGTGGTGTTGGCCTGGGAGTGCAACCATGGCCTAAAAGGCCCTCCATTATGATCCCTCCTCAATCAAATTATCCTGAAGGTGCTGAATCTTCATTTCAAATGTGTAAAAAACCATACCTCATGAACAATGGCAATAGTGGGATTGGTAGCAGCGTTACCAAGACCTATTTTCAGTCATCTGGTTCCAAATCCACTCCTCCAATGGCAAAAGATGATACTACTCATGACAAACAGACCCAGAACCCACCTCCACAATCCCTTGGTGGTGTTGCTTCGGGTTCTAGTCCAGATGAAAATGGCTCTGTCCTAGCTGAGATTGTGGATGGTGTCCAAGTCAGATTGGGTAGAAACATAGATCCAAACATTGACCCCAAAAAGCTCAAGCGGTGAATCCATCTCCCTATATCCTTTTTTTTTTTTTTTCAATACTGCTTTATTGTCTTTTCTGGAGCCCTATACTTTTCTTTTTCTTTTTCTTTTTTTACATGAGTTTGTTTTGTAGGATTATCTCAAACCGAGTTTCTGCACAGAAATCTAGAATGAAGAAGATTCAGTACGTTACTGATTTGGAAAGGAGATTGAAAGCTTTAGAGGTAACCATGATCACTCTTTCAGAAATTGTACCACTAATCTTTCCTTGATGTTGATCAATTTAGAGCCAAGATATTGTGTCTAACCACGCACATATTCAATTCATCGAATATTTATTCTTTTGTTCTTTGAATTTGCAGTCTCAAATCGCACTGCTATCTCCTCAAGTTGAAATTTACAAAAACCAGCAACGTTTGTTACAACTGGAGCAAAAAAGCTTGAACCAAAAGATGAACACTGTCAACAACAAAAAAATTCTCAGAGATGGTGTCTAAACTTAACTTCTATCTTTGTCTGCTTATATCTTTATCTTCCCATGATTGTATTATTAATTGAATTTTTCTTTCAGTTGAAATTGAAGAGAACAAAGAAGAACTGCAAAAGATGAGGCAACTCCTTTTGCAGCTGCAACAGCAGCAAATGCATGCACAGGCAAGGATGTTTAATTGGGAAACTGGAATGGAGCAGATGGAATATCCAAATTTCAATCAATCTAGAGTGGGACCTATGGTTTCTGTCAAATTAAACCAAGGTAAAACCAATTCTAACCTAGATAACAAGGACTTTATAATGTGAAGATTTGACACTAAATCAACTATCCAAAAAAAATAAAGACACTAGATCATCATAGTTATAATTTTTAGTTTATGATTTCTAGTGTCTATAAGGCCCGTTTGGTAATGTTGTTCTAGTAACGTTATTTAAGTATTGTGAAAATTCGTATGGGTAAAAAAGTTTTGTAAAAATACATGTTATGTTGTTTAAACAACGCAACCAAACAGACTCTAAATATGCATGCATATGGTTTTTTTTTTAATACAAATCATATATACCATTTTTGTATTTCACTTTATATTTCTCCAATCATAATTTGTCATGTATTTATTTAAATTTCTTTATAAAATAGCCAAAGTTTAAAATGGAAAAAAAAATAAACATGTGACAAGTTGTAATTGGTAGAACACAAAGTAAAATACAAAATGTGGTACAAAGAATTTGTAATTTTTTTTTAATTAAAAAAAAAATGTACTTCCTATTTTTTCTTATCAAAACCTAGAAAAACATATATGCAATTAATATAATTTTTCCACCCTAATAATTGTCCATCTATGGTAAAAAAAATGTAAAACTAAGTGTATTTCTTATAAAAATTGATAAATCGGCAACTTGAGTCCTAAGAGCAGTGTTACGTCCACAATATTTTCACAATAAAACTTAGGTGGCAAGTTGTTACTAACGCTCATCTGTGCTTGAATCACTGACATATATCATTTTTTTTACTTAAAATTAACAACTTATTACTTAAACTTTGTCATGAAAATGTTGTGAATCTAGCTTTATTAGACTCCTAAAAGGTGCATAATAACTACTAATAACATTTGAAATGTTAGAGGTTGCTTTGGAAAGGAAATAAGACTAACAACATGTTATTTTTGAAAGGATGGGATTTAGCTCCAAACTGGTTTGAACTATATCATTCAATTCACTAAATAGCGATTTATAAAACTATCTATGTGTATTATTTAAACAATTCACATGACTCGTCAAAAAAATCCAATAGTTAAAACTAAACAATTATAATCTTCTCAATCGTTACATATTGAATAGAAAGAAGATAACTCCAAACTAATTTGGAACAAAAACTTTCCTTCAAAAAAAAAATGATTTCCATTTGAAATGGATATATTTCATGGTTTAGAATAATTAATTAAAAAAAAAAAAAAAGGTGCTCTATTTAATTAATGTATTTTTTGATATAACATCACTTTAAAATTTTAAATGATGTAAAAGATGGAATGGTTTTTTTGTAGCCCTAAATGGAGAAAACACAGCAGAAGTGCATAGGCTGAAGCAACTGAATTTGACACAACAACTCGAACAACAACAGCATGAACAGGCTTGGATGCCAAGTTGGGAACTTGCATTGGGCCAGATGGTAAACCCAAGCTTAAATAAATCTGAGACTCAGCAGAAAGCAAACGTGGGTGTAATGGACCCAATGCTGAATTACAGCACGTTCAACTCAGATCCTCGCAATTTCTTTGTGTGAACCTCTAAATCATCTGCATGTTCCTCTTCATTGGATCTCCTTGTTGTTTTCTTTTCGTTTATCTCTGTTGTAAGGTTAATATTGCATGTTCTTCTAAGACTTTTGAAGGCTTGCTGTAAATTTTTTTTTTTTTTTTAATTCGAAGGCTTGCTGTAATTAATTATGAACTTCGGTTTATGTTTGTGTGTAACCTTTTGTGGAAAGGGACAGTCTAGCAGTTATTTTGCTTTCTCGGCTTGAGTTTAAGTGTGTGATTTTTGTGTGTACTTATGATTTTTTTTTTTTTTTTTTTTTACTGTTTTCTATCTAATTTCTTATGTATAATTTTTTAAATCCTCACATTTTTAAGATACAATAATGTTTATAAATATTTAAACAAATAAGTAAATCCAAAAAGATTTGAGATCCTATATCATTTTCATTATTTCTTTTTTGACCTATTAAGTAAATTCAAATAGTACACACACAGAGATATATATATATATATATATATATATATATATCTTCACATAAACGTTTGTTAAATTTTATATCCTCAAAATCAAATCTTCACTACATGATTGAAGATAATGAGAATGCTATGGCCTATTTGTGTGAATCTGCCAATCTTTCTTGGATTTTGATCCTCTAAAATTCATAGAGTACTCTATCATATAAATTTCTCTTAAATCTCAACATTTCATTTTAAAATAAATGGATAAGGTCATTCCATGTCATTAATTCATTAACAAAAACCTTAAAATATATGGATGTCATGTCAGTTATTAAAATGGACAACTCTGTATTTAAATTTATTTTAGTTTTAAGAAATTAAACAACATGGATCTAAACCATAATTTCATATTCATGCCAACACCGATGAGACCGATGTCAACCCACTATAAGCCATCTTCCTAATAATACATATGGAGAAAAGTTAAAAGCACAAGTGTCAAAGACCATATTTAGCAGTGGCAATCATATCTGATAGGTTTTTAGATCCCTTAAACAACAATTGGATTAACCTAGTTAATTAGCCAAGTAATTAACTTAGTCAAATTATGCAAATTTAGGTTATCACAATCAAACAATCATATCATGTATATAGCAGAGGAAAAATAAATAACACAATGATATGATGACCTAGGAAACCACACTGGTAAAAACCTAGAAAGGATTTAACCTAGCTATTCTCAAGGTAAACTTGAATCAACTATATGCAAGAATCGAAGTTCATACAATAGAATTTAGACCACTAATATTCTATTGCTACCCACCAGTAAAACTAATGACACGACCATGTGCAAGCTCCGTATCCACGGACTCCTTCTTTCTTGGATTCTCTAGCAAGTACAAGCACACCCGCTTGTATATCTTTAAGCTCTTATGGAAGCAACAGAATGATCATTAAGGTCTTAAAGTAATCTCCTTCTTGATAACCCTAAGTCTATGTGAAGGAAAGCTCCTCAAAGATCTCATAAAAGATTCACACAAACAATAATATGAGCAACAAAAACCTTAGAGATGTTTGGGTACAAAACCCTAGATCTAAAAGAAGTACTCTCTTCTCTCTCTTAAAAGTCTTTTAAAAGCATGCTTAAAGTTTCCTTTATATACTAGGAGAAGTAGATCTAAAACCCTAATCCTTAATGGGCTTGGGCTGAGTTGGAAAATTCTATAGAAAAACGATATGCCCGAGTTTCGATCGATCGAGTCTAATTTTCGATCGATCGAGCCAGGCAGATTTACACAGTAAATCCTGCAGAACACTCGATTCCAACTTTACATAAAACACATACTTTGAGCAAGTCTAAAACAAGACTAAACACCTGTTTTGATCATGGTTTCCCAATATTACACATTAGAGTTCTAAATACATTAGTTCCTAAATCTTTAGAACCTAACAAACTCCCCTTTTGGCAATCCATGACAAAACACAAACACAAAGCTCAAAGCTACAAGTAAAAGCTCTTTACAAAAATAATGCCCATTACAAAATAATCCAACCTAACTACTATCCATCAGTTGCAAGTGTAGATAGCAACATGACTGAATCAACCTGTATATTCCTGAAACACTCAACAAACACATAAACGCATGTATGATAGAAAAACAGTAAATCAACAAATATGCAAACTAACTCTCCCCCTAAGTTAGATACATAAAAAAATTTATTTTCTCCCCCTATCAAAAACAAATTCAACTCCCCTTAAACAAAACAAACATGATTCCCACATCTCAACTATTTCTCCCCCTTTTTGTCACGTATTGACAAAGACAACTCAAACATACATGACAGAAGATAAGAGAAAATAGAGAATCAAGGGGACAAAATAATTCAGCTCTATAGAAAATAGAGACAACTCCCCCTATGAACAACAAAGGTTAAAAACAAGCTTCTCCCCATATAAAAAATAGAAAAAACAAAACATGTTTTGGGAAAAATTAAGAGGTGGGGAAAACAAACACACAAACCAAACTTAAAAACTAAGTTGATAAGGTGAGGATACACATGAAAAAATTATTCTCTCTTTCAAAAAATGCAAACTTGACACTATGTGACCCATAAACAATTACATGAATAGAGAAAATATTTGCCCATTGATTATGCATCATATCTCTTAAGAAAAATATTTTTCACACAGAAAAATAGCATATACTAAAATGTACAAAGGACTCAAAAATTAATCAATCAATTTTTAAATTAAGTTGAGTACCCAATTTAGCAAAATGTATGCATGCTATGTATGAAAACAATGAGAGATATGACTGCAAAACTACAAGATGGATACAAAAACAATGCAATGCATGTGAATCCTAAACACAAATGATGCATGAAAAAAATTTTGGTCAAAAACTTAAAAACTGACCACATTTTGCATCAAAATTAAAAACCTTTTAATCTTGGCTAGCCACAACAAGATCACACAATACAATGTACCAAGTTTAGCAAAGAGTAACTTGTGTAATGTGTGCAACTAGCAAAAGCTTGAGATAGATGTGAGGTGATATGTGAATAGCAATTAAGCACAAAGTCTACAAAATTCATCACATAGAATTTGAAAGAGACTATCACCAAAAGAGTTACATCATATAACTCCCACATCTCTTAGAACAAAAGCTTGCAATCATGTAAGTTTCTTGATTTTCGCCTCATAATATACACACCAATTTTAATTGTTCAGAAACTTATTAAAAGTCAGGATAATGTACATACCAATTTTATTTATTTAAATTAGCATTAAGCCCAATAATGTACACACTAATTTTAAGCATTTAAACCGAGGCTACACCTTATGTTGTTTTTGTGCATGTGCTACACTTTCTCGAGCACACAATCTTACGATATGCACTAAAGTGTTCATGATTGGCTAGTGAACAGTGGTGAGATAGTTATTTATGTCTTTCTCAAAAGGTTCAAGTCCGACAGTCAAAGAGACATGTGACTTCAAGATCAAGACAAAGTGATCAAAAACCATAAACATCTTTCCCACACAACATGCACTACAAGGCTTCAACTAGTAGAGTGCAATAAAATAAACTCATCCAATCTAAACAAGGTACATAAACCTGTTATGTAAAGATAATATGGCCAATCCTTGATTATAAATCCAAGATGTGAAATACAAACACAAAAATCTTTTTGGTTAAAAAAAATTTAATGACCAAAAACAAAAAGCACATATTATGTTAAATGAACAATGCAAAAGCAATGCATGATAGTGCTAAACTAAGCTATAGATGGTACACAAACAAAAAATATCAATTTCTTAATTAACCCTTGAGTACAGTACAAATTAGTACTTACTCACACAAAATCAGAAAAAGCTTAGCACTTATATAACACATGCTATTCAAGTTTCTCCACAATGTCAAGCATGTTCTAAATCAAGAGAGAGATATCATAATTCATGTAATCCTTAAAACAAATAAAACAAGACACAAAATAAAATATTTTTGTTTTTTTGAAAATTTTCAATGTTTTTGGATTTTTTTTTTAATTAAAAAAACAACCTAAAAAAAACATAAACAACCAAAAATAGAAACAAAACATGTCCACAAATAATTGACAGAATTAAATCAGGGACAAGTTAACAACACTCACCTTAGAGAATCTTTTCTCACCCATATAGCACAAGTCATCGGCTTTGTAGGTGAAAATTCATGAGAAGCAGAGTATATTTGAGGAATTACACCAATCTTCTGAGAAATACTAAAATCCTGCAAATCCCTTTCACAAGCCAACAAGCTTAAATTTTTCAAAAGCATATGAAATAATTTATATGGACTTATGGCAGGAGAAATATTATTACATATCCTAGATTGAAATACAGAATGCTTAAATTTCAATTTATGACAATTAAAACGAATGTGACCGGAGACACCACAAAAGTGACAGCAGGAATAAATTTAGGAACATCAGTATTCCTAAAAGCAAATCTAATCTCAGATTTTGGTTTTTGCCTCAACAAAGAACAATTTGGTCTAATATGACCAACAACACCACAAAGGTGACAGGTAGGCACAAAAACAGATTTATTATGCTCTCTAACAGTAGATTTAAACATAGGTTTAGAAACATCGGCGTCTACATCAGAACTTTTACCTTTGCCTAACCTAACAAAATAAGTCTTTTCTTTATTATTCCTCTTGAAAGGGGGGATATAAACTTTCTCAGTTTTAGGCTTAAGAGAAACAGAAACACTTCTGTTATCAACAGCAGGCTTGGTACTAGTCAAATTTTCAATTTTAGTTTTAGATTCAACTAATTCTTGTTCCAAGCTTTTTATCTTCTCATCTTGAGAGAAAATTTGATTTCTCAAAAATTCATTCTTTTTATTAGATTCATCTAATCTAACAATCAATTCCTCTTTTTCAAGATTAGCCAATTTTAACTCTTCCTTAAATTTCTTAACAATTTTCATAGATTTCAATAAGTCCTTACGGAAAGTTTCACAGGCATCAATAAAATCAACAGAAGCATGAGTAGAAACATAATCAAAAAGACACTTCAAATTATCCATGACAATAGGGGTCAAGGATCAACTTAGAGATCAAAAGATCTACAAACAAAAGAACTACTCGCTCTGATACCACTTGATAGGTTTTTAGACCCCTTAAACAACAATTGGATTAACCTAATTAATTAGCCAAGTAATTAACTTAATCAAATTATGCAAATCTAGGTTATCACAATCAAACAATCATATTAGGTATATAGCAACGGAAAAATAAATAACACAGTGATATGATGACCCAAGAAACCACACCGGTAAAAACCTAGGGAGGATTTAACCTAGCTATCCTCAAAGTAAACTTGAATCCACTCTATGAAAGAATCGAAGTTCATACAATAGAATTTAGACCACTAACATTCTATTGCTACCCACCAGTAAAACTTACTGACAGGACCACGTGCAAGCTTCGTATCCACGGACTCCTTCTTTCTTGGATTCTCTAGCAAGTACAAGCACACCTACTTGTGTATCTTTAAGCTCTTATGGTAGCAATTGAATGATCATCAAGGTCTTGAAGTAATCTCCTTCTTGATAACCCTAAGTCTATGTGAAGGAAAGCTCCTCAAAGATATCACAAGAGATTCACACAAACAGCAATATGAGCAACAAAAACCTTAGAGAGGTTTGGGTACAAAACCCTAGATCTAAAAAAGGCACTCTCTTCTCTCTCTTAAAAGTCTTTTAAAAACGTGCTTAGAGTTTCCTTTATATACTAGGAGAAGTAAATCTGAAACCTTAATCCTTAATGGGCTTGGGCTGAGTTGGAAAATTCTGCAGAAAAACAACCTGCCCGAGTTTCGATCGATTGAGCCTAATTTTCGATCGATCGAGCCAGGCAGATTTACACAGTAAATCCTGCAGAACACTCAATTCCAACTTTACATAAAACACATACTTTGAGCAACTCTAAAACAAGACTAAACACCTGTTTTGATCATGATTTGCCAACATTATACATTAGAGTTCTAAACACATTAGTTCCTAAGTCTTTAGAACCTAACAATATCCATTTTCTCCAACTTCCTTTTTACCTATCTTGTTTTTAGTATTCTTGAAATATGATTTTCCATCTTTGAACTACTAGTTATACAAAAAAGGAGAACCTTTCCCAACTGTGATAACTCGAATTATTAGCATTGTTATTAAGGTATGATCAGAAAAACAATTGATTTGGTGAATTGGGTGATGTGTTCTAGGATGAATGGAGTCTTTTTTTCTTTTTCTTTTTTTAAATGGAGATATTACTTTCAACTATGGAAAGGCAATGAAATTTCATAGATCCTTCACCATGGTACTCAAGCTCCTGGCAACCACTTGCCCCACTTTGGTGAAAGACTTCCCTAATTTCTGGTGCCAAAATTTCCCCACCCGGAAACAAGTCTGGTGCCATCAGGGTTGGCACAACGATGGTTAGGGGTTCAGATATAGTTTTTTAATTTTTAAAATTAAAATTGTTAATTTGTTTAGACCCTAAACACTTAAATTGTTTAACCTAATTAATTAATCAAGTTGTTACTTAGATTTATTATGCAGATCTAAGTTAAACAGACCACCGCACACTCTTGGTGCGATGGTCACTCCACAAGTATAAGTGTTTGTGGGGTGTGGGGTGTGGGGTGTGAGGCGTGGGGGGTAAGGGTCGGGGTTCAAGTCTCTAGGATGGAGTTTCACACACATATACACTTAGATTATGCTAGAGTAGAAATTCTATCTTGTATAAATAAAATAAAAAGATAAAAAAGTTAAACATAAACAATCATATCACATATAGTGGAATGATAAAGAAGATAAGTAATATAATGCTTGTGGGGTATAGCGGGTAAGGATCGGGGTTCAAGTCTCTAGAAGGGAGCTTCACAGACATATACACTTAGATTAGGCTAGAGTAAAAATTCTATCTTGTATAAAAAAATAATAATAAATAAATAAAATAAATAAATAAAAAGTTAAACATAAACAATCATATAACATATAGTGGAATGATAAAGAAGATAAGCAATATAATGACCTAGGAAAACCAATAAAACCGTTCAGTTTTAAGGTAAAAAACTTTGGAGAGGATTTAACCTAAACAATCTTTAAGGCAACAAATTCACTAAATAGAATGGAAGTTTTATAATAGATTTTTCCCTAAATCTAGTGCTACCTCTTGTAGTACTTACTTACGTGACCACAAGCAACTCCGAATCTACGGACTCTTCTGTCTAAATTTATTAAACACAAACACCCATATTTGTGACTCTAACATCCCACTGAAAGGTTTAGACCATCAGCACTAGTTGATCTTGTAAGCAGCAACTTATCTCCACCGATTGTTGTATATGGATCTTCTTTCCGGTAGATGCTTGTTGAGAGAGCGTTGAGTACAAAAACCCTAAATCTACAATTAAAGGCACAAGATGCACTCTTCTCTCTCTAAAAAACCACACTTTAAAAACGTGACCTAGGGTTTCCTTTAAATACTAGGAGAATTAGATCTAAAACCCTAATCACTTAATGGGCTTAATGAGCTGTTGGGCCGAAATTAAAATCTGCAGAAACTTATCTCGATTTGTCGAGCCTTCTACTCAATCGGTTGAACCTGGCACGTTTAGAATTCTTCAACCTACAGCTTCCTTTTTCTTGTACTCTAACTTGCAACTCCTTAAGCATTATCTAATATACCATATAGACTCTAAGATCTATATCTAGAAAAGTTTGTGTTCACGATTTGTCAATTGTTCTAATCTTCTAGAATCTAACTACCTACCCCTTTGGCAATCAGTGACAAAACTTATATACAAAATGAAATGCTCAAATACAAGAACAACCCTATTACAATAAAATGATCAAATACATCACAAATTCAAATCTAATACTTCTAATGCAAAAGTTGCAAGAAGAGGCAGAAGGTCTTGATCAGAATGTACATGTCTTTCTTGAAACACTCAAAAGAGCACATCAACGCATATGTGGAAATAAAGACAGATAAACAATATGAATCATAATGATAACAAATATGAAACCATAAGCAAACTAAAGCAAACTAACTCTACCCCTAAGTTAGACACATCACAAATTTCTTTTCTTCCCCATTCAAAAACAATTTCATCTCCCGCTAAATAAAAACAGTTAAAAACATTTCCAAATTTCATCTATATCTCTCCCTTTTTGTCACGTATTGACAAAGACAACCCAATCAAAAGGTAGATAGTAAACACATACAACAAAGGCCAAGAGAAGATAGAGAATCAAGGAAACACAAAAGAAATAAGCTATATAGAAAATAGAGGCAACTCCCCTATGAAGAGCAACAACTCCCCCTAAGAACAACATAGGTTTTAAAAAAAAAAAAAAAAAAAAACATCTTTCTCCTCCAATAAAATAGGAAAAACAAAATAAGTTTTGGGGAAAACAGTTTTTGGGAAAATTTAGGAGGTTGGGAAAAAAAACACAAACCAAACTTAAAAAAATAAGTTGAGGATACACATAAACACAAATATTTTCTCTTTCAATATATGCAAACTTGACACTATTTGACCCATAAACAAATGCATGCAAATACTCCAGGCATAATCAATTAAGACTATACAATATAGATCTTAATGATATAAAAATTCAGTATGCAAAGTGTTTTCATGCGTCAAGATTTTCTGAGCTCAAATCAATTTCAAGAGTAGAGAAAATATTTACACAGTTATTATCCATCATAATTCCAAAAAAAAAAAATATTTCATATTTTCAACAGTTCACATATTAAGAAAAATAACATATACTAAAAATGTACAAAACTCAAAAAATAATCAATCAATTTCTAAATCAAGTTGAGTACTCAATTTAGCAAAGTATATGCGTGTTGTGTGTGAAACCAATCTATAAGAAATATGATTGCAAAAATGCAAGATAGATAAAGAAAACAATGCAATGCATGTGAATCCAAACACAAATAATGCATGAAAAGACTGATAGGCCAAGAACCTAAAAATTGAAAATTTTCCAATTTCTATCGATTGAACATCAATCAAGCATCAATCGACAGAGGCAGAGAGTTTTGAACATAAAAACTTACAGGTTTGATCAGTCAAAGTAGTAAAAAATTTTAAAACTTTAAAAACTGGAATTTTATGCAGTAAGACAACTTGAAAGTGGTTTTTATGAGATGTAATGCACATGAACAAGATCTAGAAAAGTTTTAGAAACATGATGCCTCTTAAGCGTAAATATCAAAACCAATCAAGAAGTTAAAATCACATAATTAAAACTTCTAACACATTTTTTTTTTTTAACTTTCAACCAAAAAAAAAAGTTGCATGTACACACCAGATTCTATACTGAAAGCTCGAAAATGTGTTAAAAACACACGAGCGGTTTAGACCCTCAAATTAAAATTACGGCTTGGTTGATTTTACACTAACTTAATGACAAGTGCGGAATAGTGTAAACACAAGCGTATAATCAAAACAACTACTCTAATCCATATTTAAAGAAACTCAGCAGTAAAAATGAAATGAACAAGAGTAGGGAAGAAGGATGCAAACACAACTAACACCGAGACGTGTTATCGAAGAGGAAACTGAAGAACTCGGTGAAAAACCTCTCCGCCGCCTTCCAAGCGGAAATCGATCCACTAGACAATCAGTTGGGATACATGGATTAGCAAAAGACCCTCCAAGCCTAGTCTACCCGATGTACCTAAGCCCTCCAAGCTCCTACTCCAACAAGGCTTCTCGGAACCGTGTCTTGTCTTAGTTATCCGGATCCCGCAACAAGCTCCATGTTGCATCTGCCATTCAAGGCTTCTTCCAATGCTTCCCAGCAGCACCAAAATGTCACTCAGCACTCTCAAAGGTGTGGTAAGTGTTTTGGCTATCAACCTCTCAAAGATATGGATAATGGAGAGGGAAGGGTTGAGGAGATACCACAAGCTAGTGTATAGAGAAAGATGGGGAAGACAATCTCTAATTACCAATGTGTTTGGCTAGGGTTTTCTCTCTGAAGCCTCTCTCAACAATTGTGGGTAATGATGGTATATGTAGGAGAGGTGCAAAAGGTGTGACTCAAAAAGTACAGGCTGGCAGAACAGCTTGCCTCGCGGGTGTCTCGCGGGAAGGCCTTACCCGCGGGTGTCTCGCGGGAAGGCCTTACCCGCGAGATACTCGCGAGACACAGTTGTCTCCACCTGGCCTGACTCTTCGCATTCCAGCATGTGCCATGCACATGATTCACTTCGCGGGATGTTTGGTCGCGAGATACCCGCGAGAATCCTTCAATTCTTCAAATGCTTAAGTCTTCAACACTCTCTCTATCACACAACCCTTACAACAAATCCCACAACAAATACAGGGTTTTAAACGATTGAACATAATTACAATCAAATTTGGCACGGAATAAAAGCCAACAAAACATAGTTGTAAATTACAACTTTACAATCTCCCCCTTTGGCTATTCCGTGACAAAACCCTAAAACAGACTCTAGACTTAAACGTGAGTTTGGGAACAAAGGCAAAACTCGCTCACACCTAATTCTAGAATCTGATAAGCTCTTGAACATATGAACAAGTATCTCCTGAAACACAACAACACAATAATATCATTGTATGTAGAAAACTTGAAATGCATATGGAGCAATAATGACAAGATCAAGCTAAATGAAATAGAAACACTAGATCATGGCAAGATCAAACAAGTAATCACTATACACAAGCAATTACTATGCTCATTCACACATGAAATGAACATCCGGAGATGCAAGATGATAAGTTCATTTAAAGAGAATCATTTGCAACTCCAACACTCAACCAATGCGAAATACACAAAGTATTTGCATCTAGGAACAATCCTACTAGGGCACAAGAGTGTTCATCACTTAACCAATGCATAGAACGTATATGCATCTAGGAACAATCCTACAAGAGCACAAGAGTGATGTACTTGAAGTAAAAATGCATGACATTGAACTACAAGCAAACATGCATCAAGGTTGCATAAGCATGGTATAGCAAATGCATGGCACAAACCACAAAGACCTACAAACAATGCATGAAACAAACCCTAAAAGCTTACAAAAGCAACATGGGTACAAGAAAATGCCACAAAGCACATATGCCACAAAGCATAGAAATAAAACACAAAATTTTGAAAATATACTGAAATTAATACTGAAGTTAAAGCATAAGTGCCAGAACTATAAACCACAAATAGTAAAACATTAACTATAAACAAAAAAAACTTAGAAAACCCGTCTGTAAAACCAATAACCAATAGTTAATGTAACTATGTATCTAAGCTACGCTCCCCCTAAGGTTGTGCATGCTCTTGTTCATCAGCTCCCCCTCAAAATTTTCTCCCCCTTTTTGACCGGAATGGCCAAAGGACTAGAATTGGCCGGATTCGGAGTCTGAACCATGTGTAGGGGATAAGCTCTGAATCTGAGCGGATAATGTGGTGATCTGCTCCTGGAGGTATGCAAACTGATCCGCTGTGTGCTGTACATGAGTGTCAAGCACTGTAGACATGTGATCCATCTTAGCTAGGATCTGATCAAGCTTGCTGAGACCTTGTGTTTGTGCTGGAGCAGAAGACGATGGCTGTGCAGTCTCTGGGGCAGAAGTGAACCTGTCAATCTCCTCCTCTGTATCTCCACCCTCATCTGGGACATCCTGAGGCACACTCCGAGGCGGTGGAATGAGATGAGGACCAATCTTAGGGCGTTTAATGTGTGCTGTGCTCCGAGTCAGGGTATTTGCACCAATGGGGTAATCCCTCTGAACAATAGTAAGGCCACTAGGGAATTTCAGCTTTGTCTTGGCAATGAGCCCCATGATCAGTGAGGGAAAAGGCATTTTGGTTCGGGAATTTTGTTTCGTAATGCTCTTTTTCAGAATATGGAAGATGTGGCTGCAGATATCAATTTCCTTGTGAGTGAAGAGGTCGTAGAGAAACCTCATCCTTGGAACCGATAGTGTGGTGAGGTTGGTGACCAGATACAAGTTATGGATCATGACGTAGCTCAGAGTCCTCATTTCTGGAGAAAACTTGAGAGTATCCATTGATGATTTCTTTGGAACTCCACCAAGAGCTGATATCATCTCCGTGATATGCCCCAATCTCTCATCATACTGAACTGTCATTGGCTGTGAGGGAGGACGTATCTCCAAAAAGTCTTGAATACTATCCCTTGTGATCTCAAATTCTTTGTGCCTCACCTAGCAGACTATCTTGTCCTCTTCTACAGTAGCATTGGAGAAGAACTCTCTGATTATCTCTGAGTACACAGTTCCAATTGGGTTCAACAATTTGGTCCAAGTTCGTTCTTTGAATGCATCTGGAATGCATGTATTCTCAAGCTCTTCCAATTGAACCACCCTTTCCATGACAATGGTGGCTTTCTTGTAGCAGTCATTGTATTTCATATCAGCTTCAGCAGATTTGAAGTGATCAGAGTCAGTACGAGCACACTTGGGAGCCTTCTTCCTTGAAGCAGCATGCTTGGTGGGTGACATCTGCACAAGAGGCCACAACACATATAGCACAAGTGCACACAACACAAGAACAAAACTTGATTAGATTCAAGTTAGTTTACATCTAATGAGATACTTCCAAAAACAGAGTAAAATGCAAAACAGAGCATTTCCAACCCAACAGGGCATGCTACACCACAAATAGCACTAAAGCATAACACAAATGCATGAAAAATAACACATTTTGCATGAAATTAAATCACAGTGCACGTGTGTGTGTCTGTGTGAATGCATGTGTGTGCAACATGAGATGCATGAGGGTGTGCCTAGTGGGTGCCTAGGTGTTTGCCAAGTGAGTGCAACATATGCATAGAGTAATACACACATGATCAAAGATCAATTCTAGATCAAAACATGGTAGGACATATGGAAACCCTGAAATTTGGACTCACTTGAGACCAATTAGGCACAACAATGTCACTTAGACATTCAATCAAACACCTAGCATGCATACGAACACATTAAGTATGAATAATGCATGAACATGGTAAAATCGTGCCTAAATACATGATAGAATGCCACAAGGGGCCAACACAGATGCAACAAGATCAAATGCAACAAAACCCAATCAAAAATTTAACACAAACTTCACCCAATTTTGAAAAACAACCCAAAGTTTCGAAAATCCCCAATTATCAAAACCCTAACCAAAAATTCTGCAAAATCTAAGTAAAAACTTAAAAAGAAATGATTAATAAACATACCTTGAAGAAGAAAATGCAGAAAAAGTCTTGATTTGGAAGGGGATTTAATGGAATAGTGATTTGGGTTGAGAGAGGTTCGAAGATAGTTTACGGAGGGAAGTTTTTATGTTTTGAAAAACTGTCACATCAGCCCTATAAAACTGAAAACACGCGTTTTTCGCGGGTTAGGGAGCCGCGAGACAGCCGCGAGACAATCGCGAAAGGAGCCACTGAAGCATAAAATTTTCACAAGAAGCTCTAAGTCGCGATACAGTCGCGAGACAGTCGCGAGATTCTCTGTCTGATTTTAAGAAAATTTCAGTTTTTGCCAAACAGCATTTCGCGAGAAGCTGTTGGTCGTGAGACTGTCGTGAGACAGTCGCGAAATTCTCTGAGTGACAAGAAAGAAAAACTATTTCCCTCAAACTATTTCACAGGAAGCTTCTTAGTCGCGAGCTTCTCGCGAAACAGCCCCTGAACCAATTTTTTGATGAAAAACACACAAAATGCATTTTGACCAAAAAGAAACAAAAGAAAGTCTAAAATCACTTTCAAAAACAAATAAAACTCACAAAAATCTTTTTGGATTTGATCAACAAGTTCATGGGCATACACATCACATTTGGACGTATACAATCACACAAATGAGATAAGCATTGATTGAATCAAAGACTTGTGTGTTGTGTGTGAGTATCACATGTGAAATAGTCCTTAGACCAGAGCGAAGCTTCAATGATCAATTCACACGAGTCATACACAACTGATACGAAATCAAGTGGACTATCTCCATTATAAAAATGAGTATATATGACCTCCCACACATTGAAAACATAACTTAGAAGCTTTTCATTTGGCTTCTACATAAAGCATAACAATTGGTCCACTTTATTTTGTATGGACAGAACATCTCATTTTGAGATAGGTGCTTGAAATTTATGATATTTCAACATTGATGATAAGCCTTTGGCTTTTTGAGCACCATAAAGTTTACATTAAACGAGTCGCTTTCCCTTTTTCCTAGTCAAATACTAGTATGTGCGATAGGCTTTTGCAGCTCAATATCTCTTTTCATTTGGAGATATACAATTGGAGAGCTCTTTTTACAAAAACATAAAAATAAAGTGGGAAGAGATATAGACACAAGTCTATGCAAGTATCAAGACCAACAAGACCATTGACCAATCATTCATGACAAGCTTGAAGATCTATTTACAACAATCACACATAGTTTTCAAGATTTCTTCCACATAGAAAAGAGTGCATACGGAACAAGCGAAGATCGTAAATGCACTACGCCATAAGTACGAAGGTACTAGGCCAAATTCACATGAGATATGCACAGAACAAGTGATCAAACTTTTAGAGATTTTTCAATTTTTATGGGTTTTTGAATTTTTTGAAACACACCCAAAACAAAACAAGAAAAGAAAGATCAACCAAAAACAGGTGCAAACCAAAAAATATTATGAAAGCAATGCATGATAGAATGCAACACAAATGTCCCTAAGAATGGAAAGAATTAATGCATGGACATATTATAGTGCTTATGCATGAGTACCCCTCTTCACCCACACGTCACGTGCGTTTGGGGTGATATCCTTGACGGATTGGGTATGAGAGTTGGGACTTTCAAACCTCCTAGTAAAACTCTCCAAGCAAGTGGTGAAGGCACCGATCATCTTCATCACGTCTGTCACTCCGGGATCACGATTTTGGCTTCTTAAGTTCTCACCACCCCAAGCTCTATTGTCATTCCTTCTTCCTCGTGATCGAGGAATGCTTGCATTATTGTCTGCTCTCAATTTTTGACAGTTGGGTCTGGTGTGTCCTTGCAATCCGCAATAGTGACACACATAATCCGTTCTAGGACCCCGTTGAGGTCTTGAGAGAGATCTTGCTCTGGTTTCGTGTCTGCCTACAGCTTGATTCCGGGGCTTATTCATCATCCGTTGCTCAATTACATTCTTCTTTTCAACCTTAACATTCTCAGGAACAGCCTCCTCTACAATTGGCTCTACGGCCTTCACAAATTTCACTTCTTTGGTAGCTTTGACTGATGAGCTACTCCCTCCGGTATATCCCAATCCGGACTTGTCTGAGGAATGTTTTTGGGATGAAATAACATCATCCAACTTTCTGGAGGAGACCCTTTCTATCTTGGCTTGTGCTTGCACCACCTCTTGTTCAAGAAATCTGATCTTCAAGTATGCTTCTGACAGCTCACCATTCAGTCCTTCTATTTCGCATTTGGCCTCCTTATGTCTGATCATGAGACTTCGGTAGTCTTCCTCTGCTTTCTTCATTTTTCTCACAGCTGCCTTGGCTATTCTTGCATATTCCCCTGACTTCTCAAGAAGTGAGGAGTAATTCTCTTGAAGATTAGCTGTATTTTCTTCCTCTTCAGCGTCTGATTCTTCCACAATTCCAGCAGATTCTGAATCAGAATGCTCACCAAGTTCCTTCTCAAGTGCACCCAAGTCGTCCGAGGAATCTTCATGAGCAATGGTCATGAAAGCGGAGTAGTTTCCCTCACCGTCATAGCTCTCTTCCGAGTCAGAATCAGAAGAGTCAGAATCACTGAGCGTTGTAGCATATGCTTTTCCTTTTCCCCTCAGAAAATTCGGACACTCCTTCTTTAGATGTCCATGACCATTGCACTCATAGCACACAATGTCTGGAGAAGGTTGATAGTCCTTTCCTTCTTTTCTCTTAAACTCTTTCTTATCACCTCTTAAAGGAGAGAACTTTTCTCTATTGAACGGTTTCCCACTGTTCTTCATTTTTAGAAACTTACGGAAGTTCTTTGCAAGATATGCTACTTCTTGGCTACTGTCATATGAGAGATCCTGTGGAATTCATCAGGGGACACACCACAAAAGATAGCATTTAAAGCTTTACTGTTAGTATTGGCTGCTGCAAGAGCTGCCTTATCCCAAGTGGACTTAGGAGCCTCCGGCTTGGTCCAACCTATCTCAACCGCATCCCAAACGGTATCATCGATAGAGCATAAGAATGCTCTCATTCTAACTTTCCAGAATGCATAATTGTTCCCATCAAAAAATGGTGGAACATTGAGCGATTGAGACCGGTCCATCTCAAGAAGGGTCAAGGATCACACTTAGGTAATTAAACTTCAGCAAGTGTACCCGCTCTGATACCAATTGAAAGCTCTAAAATGTGTTGAAAACACACGAGCGGTTTAGACCCTCAAATTAAAATTACGGCTTGATTGATTTTACACTAACTTAATGACAAGTGCGGAATAGTGTAAACACAAGCATATAATCAAAACAACTACTCTAATCCATATTTAAAGAAACTCAGCAGTAAAAATGAAATGAACAAGAGTAGGGAAGAAGGATACAAACACAAATAACATCGAGACGTGTTATCGAAGAGGAAACCGAAGAACTCGGCGAAAAACCTCTCCGCCACCCTCCAAGCGGAAATCGATCCACTAGACAATCAGTTGGGATACATGGATTAGCAAAAGACCCTCCAAGCCTAGTCTACCCGATGTACCTAAGCCCTCCAAGCTCCTACTCCAACAAGGCTTCTCGGAACCGTGTCTTGTCTTAATTATCCGGATCCCGCAACAAGCTCCATGTTGCATCTGCCATTCAAGGCTTCTTCCAATACTTCCCAGCAGCACCAAAATGTCACTCAACACTCTCAAAGGTGTGGTAAGTGTTTTGGCTATCAACCTCTCAAAGATATGGATAATGGAGAGGGAAGGGTTGAGGAGATACCACAAGCTAGTGTATAGAGAAAGATGGGGAAGACAATCTCTAATTACCAATGTGTTTGGCTAGGGTTTTCTCTCTGAAGCCTCTCTCAACAATTGTGGGTAATGATGGTATATGTAGGAGAGGTGCAAAAGGTGTGACTCAAAAAGTACAGGCTGGCAGAACAGCTTGCCTCGCGGGTGTCTCGCGGGAAGGCCTTACCTGCGGGTGTCTCGCGGGAAGGCCTTACCCGCGAGATACTCGCGAGACACAGTTGTCTCCACCTGGCCTGACTCTTCGCATTCCAGCATGTGCCATGCACATGATTCACTTCGCGGGATGCTTGGTCGCGAGATACCCGCGAGAATCCTTCAATTCTTCAAATGCTTGAGTCTTCAACACTCTCTCTATCACACAACCCTTACAACAAATCCCACAACAAATACAGGGTTTTAAACGATTGAACATAATTACAATCAAATTTGGCACGGAATAAAAGCCAACAAAACATAGTTGTAAATTACAACTTTACATATACAATTAAAGAGGCCAGACTAGACAACACACACAATCTCATGTACAAGATTTAGCAAAAATTTGCGTGTAATGTGTGCAACTAGTATGTATACAAAGTACAAAAAAAAAATGATATGTAGGCAATAATCAAACAAATTTTCTACATTATCAATCACATTGGTTTGAAAGTGATTATCACATAAAGAGTTACATCATATAGCTCACACTTTTTCTAGAAAACACGCTTGCAATCATGTAAAAATATTTTGATTCCTTTTGCTTTTTGCCATTTTTTTTTATTTTACTTTTTCTTTTTTAGCACAATCAAAGATATCATACATTGACATATAGGAGATAGAAAAGAAAATACCCTTGTTATATTTTCTTTAAAAAAAATTTAAAAAAAAAAAAAAAAAAAAAAAACCTTGTTTTAACTTACTGTGCAAATGTTACATTTTTTTTTAGCACGGTTTATATGATTTGCACACAAGTGTTCATGATTGGCGACTAACAATAATGAGATGGTAATTTATGTCTTTCTCTTAGAATTTTCTAATCCTTACGATCAAAAGAATGTGACATCAAAATCAAGATCATTTGTTCAAAGACTATAAACAACTCACATAATTATGAGCTAAATACCAAAAACTTGGAAAGTGCATAAAGTAGCTCATCAAAGCCAAACAAGGTACACAATCCTGAAATGCAAGTTTCATTAGCTAGCCTTAATTACACACTTAATGGCGTGCAATACAAAAAAATAAATAAATAATTTGTCCTCTTATATTATGACCAAAAATCAAAAAATACACATTATGTTAAATAAATAAAATGCAAAAGCAATGCCTGACAACATGTAATGCAAAAACAGTGCTCATCTAAGCTATAAAGGGTACACAAACAAGAAATGTCAATTCTTGATTAACTCGTGAGTACATGTATTGTTTAGTACATACTCATACAAAATCAGGAATAACTCATGCACTCAGTTATGCAATATACAATTTCTATGTTTCTCCACAATATCAAATATGTTCTAAATCAAAAGAGCGATATTAAAATTTATATAATCCTAAAAATAAATAAAAATAAATAAAAAATAAAAAAAACTAGACACAAAATAAAATATTTTTATTTTTTTTGAAATTTTTCAATGTTTTTGGATTTTTTTTAAATAGACAAAACAACCTAAGAAAAAAAAAAACAACCAAAAACTGAAAGAAAACATGCCCAAATAATTGAAAAAATTAAATCAAGGACAAGTAAATAAAACTCACCTTAGCGAATCTTTCCTGCAATTTCCTTTCACAAGCTAACATGCTTAAATTTTTCAAAAGCATATGAAACAATTTATCAGGACTTATAGTAGGAGATATACCATCACATATCCTAGACTGAAACACAAAATGCTTAAATGTCAATTTATGATAGTTAGGACAAATATGACCAAGAACACCACAAAAGTAACAGACAAAAACAAATTCAAGAACATTAGGGGCTGTTTGGATTTCAAAAAGTGCTCACTCATCACTCAAATATCATCACTCATCACTCTATAACTCATCATTTATAACTAAAAATACCATAACTTCCTAAGGTGGCATGTTTGGCACTTGTTTCCAACTTTGATAACTCAAAAAATTTTACTTTTTGTGGGACCTACGGATTGACTTGGTGCAGCTTTTACTTCTTATTTCTTTTTTTTTTCTTTTTTTTTCCTTCAACCCCCAATACCCAAACTCACCGAACCCAGAAAAGACTCAGGAAAAAGACCCACCACAAACACTACAATTTTACTATTTTTCATCTTGTAAAATACCATCTAAATCCATAGTTTAGCCAACAGGTCATATGAACAGAGTTAACCATTCTAACCCTCGGGAACCAGAGGATTAAAGGGGGAGGAAAAGTTCCAACAACATTAAAATGAGAAAGCTAGGTTGAGTTATAGCTGCCAACAAGGATCAATAGAATCGGTCCCATTTAGGCTAACTTTGCCGTTCAAAAGTCCATCTCCGGATGCTACAGGAAATCAAAGATTAATTGTAAGGAGATTTTACCAATTAATTTTGTGATGGGGGATTTTAACAATCAAAAGCTCAAGTATTTACCTCAGTCATGAATTTCTTCAGAATTTTCTGTTTCTGCAACTCATCACTACTTGGGAGCCCCATGGTCTTCTGCCTCTGATCAAACTGTATCAATGATTTACCATCATCTTTTCAACAGTCTGCGTTGTTTCTGGATCCAAGTCTGATAGTTTGCTGGACTCAGGTTCGACCTTCTGAGTATCAATTTCAAGATCACCTTTCAAAAAAAAAAAAAAAAAAGAAGAAAAGAAAAGAAACCAAACACAGAAATCCAATGTGAAAAGGAAAGAAAAGAAGAAAAATATATAAATAAATAAATAAAAGAAAAAGAAGAGAATAGAGAAACCCAGACCCAACGTGAAAAAAAAAAAAAAAAAAAAAGACAACACGTGTTGGAGAGAGCAAAAGGTCTGACCGTGGTTCCTAGCCATGTCTATTTATTTACCAAAATGCCATGGAAACTCAGTTTCCATAACTTGAAAACACCCAAAATGTGTTTTCAGTTTTGCTAACTCATCACTCAAAAGTCAGAGAATTGAGTGATGGAAACAAAAACTGAAAACAAATCCAAACACACCATTCTACCCTAGGACCCACCAATTTTGAGTTATGGGTGATGAAAACAAAATGATGGGTGATGGAAAACATGAAATCCAAACAGCCCTTTAGTATTCCAAGAAGTAGATCTAGTCTCAAGCTTTAGTTTTTGCCTCAACAAAAAACAATTTGGTCTAATGTAACCAACAACACCACAAAGGTGATAGGAAGGCACAAAAACATATTTCTTTTGTACTCTAGTAGTAGGTTTAGACACAGGTTTAGAAACTTCAACATCTACATCAGAACTTTTACCTTTGTCTAACCTAACAAAATAAGCTTTTTCTTTATGATTCCTCTTAAATGGAGGAATATTAACTTTTTCATCTTTAGGCTTAATGGAAACAAAAACAGATCTGCTATCAACAGCAAGTTTGGTATTAGACAAATTTTCAAGTTTAGCATTAGACTCAACTAACTTTAATTTGTTCCAAAATTTTCACCTTTTCATCTTGAGAGAAAAATTGATTTCTCAGAAATTCATTCTTTTTTATTCGATACATCCAATCTCACAATCAATTCATCTTTTTCAAGATTAGCCAATTTTAACTCTTCATGGAATTTCTTAGCAATTTTCAAAGATTTAGATAATTCCCTACGAAGAGTTTCACAAGCATTAATGAACTCAACAGAAACATTAGTGTCTTTTTTATTCAAATTATCACAACCAAAAGCAGTAAGACACTTAAAATTATCCATGGTAGCAGGGATCAAGGATCAACTCTAGGTAAAACTATCTAATCAAGAGCTAATTTGCTCTAATACCGTGTGTTAATTTGTTTAGACCCCTGAACAATTAGATTGTTTAACCTAATTAATTAACTAAGTTGTTACTTAGGTTTTTTATGCAGATCTAGGTTAAACACAAACAATCATATCAGATATAGCAGAATAATAAAGAAAACAAGCGATGTGATAACCCAGGAAAACCAATCAAACCGTCCAGTTTCAAGGTAAAAAAACTTGGGGAAGATTTAACCTAAACAATCCTCAAAACAACAAATTCACTAAATAGAATGGAAGTTTTACAATAGATTTTCCCCTAAACCTAATGCTACCTCTTGGAAGTTTTACAATTAATTAACTAATTCTTTCTAAATTTATTGTACATAAACACCCACATTTGTGACTCTAAGATCCTACTCAAAGCTTAAGACCATCAGCCATATTTGATATTGTATGTAGCAACTTATCTCCACCGGTTCTTATATATGGATCTTCTTCCCGGTAAATGCTTGTTGAAAGAACTTTGGGTACAAAAACCCTACATCTCCAATTTGAGGCACATGATGCACTCTTCTCTCTCTAAAAAACCACACTTTAAAAATGTGTCTTAGGGTTTCCTTTAAATACTAAGAGAATTAGATATGAAACCCTAATCACTTAATGAGCTGTTGGGCCGGAATTAAAATTTGTAGAAACGCATCTCAATTGGTTGAGCCTTCTTCTCAATTGGTCAAACCTGGCATGTTTCAAATTCCAGAACCTGCAGCTTCTTTTTTCTTGTACTCTAACTTACATCACCTTGAGCATTGTCTAATATACCCTATAAACTCTAAGATCTATATCTAGACAAATTTGTATTCACGATTTACTAATTGTTCTAACCTTTTAGAACCTAACAAAAATAAATTTAAAATCTGAGCTCTTCATTTTATTAGTTGACATGACATTTGTTTTAAGGTTTTTGTTAATAGATTAATGACATGGTGTAATCTAAACCATTTATTTTAAAATGAAAGGTTAAGATTAAGAGAATTCTATGTTGTAGAGTACCCTAAGAACTAGAAGATCTGAATCCTATGATAAATATGTTAAATAATAAGAATAAATATTATTAATACCACTTCAATTATATAATAAATGATTGTTTAATTCATATTTTTGTGATTGGTGGCATATTCATTTATATAATATAATTTATAATATCTTAAAGTCCTAGTAAAATAAATGTGATTGGTTTCACTTTAATGATATAATAAATGAATATTTAATTTATATTTTTATGATTTGTGGCACATCAATTTGTGTAGTAGAATTTTTAGCTAGATTAACATAATAATTAACAAAATAAAATACACATTTTTATACTTATTATTTAAACTTTTAGATTAAAAGATAAATATATGATTAAGGGTATAAGTATTTAAAAGATTAACACAATATCCACTTGCTCCTAGCCATAAACTAAACTTCAATGCTGTGATGTTTTTGGATCCTCCTACCTCGGGCTATGGGATTATTATTTGATCCTAAGCATTAAATAATTTTTCCATCTTAGCATGCATTTACATTAGCTTGCCATCTTTAGAGCATTAGCATCGATTGTTCTAAAAATATGCTATTTTAATACATTAAAAAGTTATTTTATTATTTTAGCATAACATTTTACAATACTTCCTATACCTCAACCTCTATTCTTCAATTTAACACATTAAAACAATATTAACTCAAAATTTAGCCCAAAACAAAACATGGCCAAGTAGCAACCCAACAGGTAGTGGCAAGATGAACCAACAGCCACCAACCAACCACCACCGCCACAACCACCACACAACCACAACGTCCTCCACAACCCAAAATACAAACTCAAAACAAACCTGGCCAAATCCAACCACATACCTACAACAAACCCATTACCAAACCCACAAACACCAATGGCAAATCAACCGCCACTAACAATGACATCAACCACCAAAAATCAAAACCACAATCACAACCAGGAATAAAATAAATAAATAAATAACCCAAATCTTCCAACTTTGAGAGATTAAATGAGAGAGATGATTATGAATCTAACAACTTGGGTTACCATCGTGGGTCACCAAACCTTGATTCTGGGTTTGATCTCCACGACATGTAGACAAGGTTTGAGAGAGGGACATAATCTTCAAGGAGAGAGAGATTGGGAGAAAAGAAATAGGAACTGTGGTCTCAAGTCTAAGACTGGGAGAGAGAAGAAAGAGGCGAAAGAAGAGTCTAGAAAGTTAGTTCAAAGGAATGAGAAAATTGAATAAGATAATTTTTTTTTAGTATTTGTGTCCATACGCTTCTACTAATAGAATCATACAAACACAAATATTAAATGCTTTTTGGCATTTGGCATATGTGATGTAGAAACATTTTTATGTTTAGTGGTGTGCTAAATGCTAAAAGTTTAGCATTTAAGATAGCGGATGATAGTGCTATTAAGGGCCCATTTGATAGAGGAGTTTGAGTAATGTTGTTTGTAGTTTTTTGAAATACGTGTGAGTGAAAAAATGTGTAAAAATGTGTATAATATTCTTTAAAAACTAAAAATAGGTGTTTGAAATATCCTACCAAACGGGCCCTAAGTAACTTAATTAGCAAAGGAACCTATACCCCTATGGATAGTGAGTAGCTTTTAAAGGATAAAATATCATTGAAAATTATGCAACTTTTAATTTTATATATATATATATATATATATATATATATTCCCTTCTCTAGGACAAACTAGTATATATATATATATATATATATATTGTTTCTGATAACATTGCTTGTTTTGAGTAGTGTATATGTGAAAGGGGAAGTTAGAAAAACTTTATTAGAAGTCGATAGGAAATTGAAGCTTCTTAGCAAGCCAGCAGTCAAGAGTATTGATGTATATTTTTCTATTAAACTTTCCACTATCCTCTTATGCTAATTAACACAGACACTCCAAAATTATTGGTGCGTCTATATTCAACACATCAAGGAAAACTCCTACATGTGTGTTTTTATTGTGTTAGAAGGAAAAATAAATAAATTTTGATTTTGGATCTATCTCTAAAGCATAGTTGACATATCATATCATGTGTAAAAGTTATGTATCGTAAGGGCATATAAAAAATGCTCATGAATCGTACGATGCAATGTGTGTGTATCGTATGAATTGTATCATATTGTAAAATCGTATGTATCATACAATACATGGACATATGCTTTAAAATGATTTTTTGTTAAAATTTGTACTTTTATTTGAATCTTTAATGTTGTTAGACTTGTAATTGACACAAAATTATTAGGTTACTTAATTTAGTACAATCAAAAAGCATGTCCATAAGTTTTTTGTTTTTTTTTTTCTCTTTCTCCTACAAAATTTAGCCTACACACTTACACTTCACTTTCATATTTACAAATTTCTTTTATAAACTATGAATAAGATATTAACTGATAATATAATTATTTTTTATTTTTTTCATTATTGTTATAAGTCTAAAAACTAGAATGCCAAGAAGAAATATTTTTTTTAATTATTAAAATAAAATAACAAGAAGAGATAATAAATGTTGATGATAAAGAAGAAAATTTCAATGAAGAAATAAGTTTACAAAATGATGAACATGATAATAACATTGACTTAAATGGAGTTGATTAGGCAAGATGATGAATATGATAATAAAAAATTATTATTTTGGGTTATTTGTAATGTATTATCACTTTTGAGTTTAATCATTTTGAATGTGTATGCTATAAATGTTAAAGTTTGTGCCCTAAAATTCAATTTATTAGCATGTTATAAATAATTAAATTGTTTAATTATATGAGACTATTTGTATATGAACTAATTGGACATTATTATATAGTTATTGAAATGAATTGAATGTGATTTATATGATTTAGTTATAGAATATATAAATCGCAAGTTCCTTATAAACTCAAAAATGTATTTCATAGTTGGTGATGAAACTATGTGTTTCATAGTCGGTGATGAAACTATGTGTTTCATAGTCGGTGATGAAACTATGTGTTTCATCTGCAAAGACTATAACATGTCAACTAAGATGGTTTGTCTTGATCATGTAAGCGGAGACTTCTAATTGATGTGTTGATGTGTCTTAAGTATGTAAGACACATTGAACTGAACCGCTATGAGATTAATTATTCAATTAACAACTGTCATCTGAATAATAAATCTTACAACTTCTATTTTTTTAGGCTCTTAATCCTAAGAGGATTGTGAACCCCCAATCATTAAATGTATACATCAGGTTTGAGATCTCATTTAACAGTTAAAACCTCAGTATGTTGGGTAACCGTACAGTGTTAAAGGAATACATATTCTCAAGATGGAATTCATAATCTTTTTCTATAGATACACGAAATATTCATTTGAGATAAGTTTAATGGGAATTAGTAATTTAAGGTCAGTCATTTTAGTAAAGAGATACTAAAATTTATATTTAATGAAATTAGATTTCATAAATATGAATAACTAAAATATTAAACTAGAGACTCAAGGAATAAAATAGTTGTTTACAAAGTGATAGATTATTATGACTTTGTTCATTATGGATGTTTCATGCACGCAGGGGTCAAATGATATCATATTAAAGTCTTGGGATATAATTTATTAATGAGGCTTAGAGTGCAATTATATTTCTATAGTGGAACTTGTTATATAATTATGATAACTTTGGACTTGTTAAAAGTTGACAGATAAACCTAAACCTCATTGGAACTAGAGTCTTATTTGTCTCTTTGATCCCATCCCAAACCACACACTAAAGCCCAATTGGACTGGGCCAAAAGGCTAACCCAATTAGATAATCAGTTGTTTATTTAATAAGAATTATTAAATAAAGCATCTACTTAAGCAGTTAAAATGTACGTACGATTGAAAGAAGAGAAAATAGTTTTCTCTCATCTCTTGAATACACTTTTCTAAAAGGAAAATCATCATACTTAAGAACTGATTGAGAGATCACATATCTTGGACAATATGTGGAATCGTGATGAAGATTGAAGGTTATCTCAAGTCTTATTTTTGAATTTTACTGCATAAAGTTATGCTTTCTGTTCTTTGTTTTAGAATTCAAGATTATATGTTATCTCTCATGAATGAAGTAGATCCTCGTGTTGCTTCTGCTACTTGTTTTGTATGAGATGCAAAACTATGTTTTCCAACAATAAATACATGCTAGTTTGATTTATTTAGTTAACTTATTAAATATTATTATATTATAAGTGATAAATATATTAGTCATTAATTGAATATATTCAAAATTTATAATGAATATAACATTTATATATGTATATATATAAATTTGTATAAATTTTATTAAATGTTTGTGAATCTTACAATGCACAATACAGAAAAATCAAAAATTGATTCATAATATGATTCATGATTTGACAACTATGCTCTAAAAGTTTCTCAAAAAAAAAAACAAAAAAAAAAAAAAAAAAAAACAACAACAACCACAACTATGCTCTAAAGATTTGGATAATTATCATTAATTTTGAAAACTTAAAATAAAATATATTATGTCTATAAGTAAATATATAAAATCTACCTAATAATGTATATTAATTAATTGTTTTATCCTCACATTCTCATATTTTTATTTTTAAAGAATTATTATGTCGCATTTCGTGTCCATGTTCATGTTTCTACTCTACGTAGTACATACATGTAATAAACACTAACGCTCTAAACAAGGAGTTCACATTTTGTACCGACTTTTGCATTGGACAGCAACGATGACAACAATAATGCTAAGAATTAAAACATTTCAGTGATCATTTGTGTTAACGTATATAGTGTTGTGAGCTTTAGGCCCAAATTACTTGTATAGCACACATATTTACTTGTATAGCACACATATTTACTTGTATAACACACATATTTACTTGTACTGCACACATATGCCTCCTATATAAAGGCACCTATGTACATTCTTTTATGATGAAATACAATATACAATTACATTCAGTATTTCTAACATGGTATCAGAGCCACTGCTCTGACATTTTCTTAGCAGTCTTGTCTTTATTGGTGTGACTCCATTCTTAACATCGCTTCCGCCATCATAGCAACCCCCACAGCCTTTCGCCGTTGAACCTCCGACGTCTTTCAACCGTCGTCTTTGGATTCCGGACCTGCAACCATCATTGTTGAGGAGTCTTGCGCTACAAAGACCACTACCTGTTGCATCACCGCCGCAATATTGCTCCGATAAAGTTTGTGAAGGTACCACCGAGATCGTCTTGCACCGATCTACACACTCGTGGAAGCCTCGAAGCCATCGGAGACTACACGCGCCCCCACGCGCCACTCAAAGGTTCTGCATCGCAATGCACACGCTCCATGCGCCTCCCACGCAGCACTGCATAGCTGGGTTCCTCCTCACGCGCCCCCACGCGCCGACCCTACAGTGCCACGTGCCCTCACGCGCTTTCACGCGCCGTGTCTGCTCACTCACGCGCGCCACGCGCCTCACACGTGAATCTGCTCTTCCACGTCAGCCCTAGCTGACGTCAGCGCCTTGTCATCTGCGGACGTCATCTGTTGACTTTGACACCGTTGACCGTTGACTTTCATAGTTGACTTTGACCAAAGTTGACCGTTAACTTTTTTTTGCCGGAGTTGACTTTTGCAGTTCAGGTGCTCCTTACCCAGTTTTTCATGTAGATTTCATTTTTGCAGTCCATTTTTGCATATGTTGCTTCTAAATGAAGAATGAGGACATGTATTCTTCTTATTGCAACAATCGTCGCTGCCATTCCATCAAACGTTTTTGCAAATTTTGCAAACGTTTTGGCCACAATATTGAGAGTTGCTATCATCGCAACAAATCAGCTATTTCAATTTTTGCTGCTACTATTGCTAACACTGAGAGTGTCCAACCAATGGCTCCCGTCTCTGCACAGTCTTAGACTTCTGAATCCACTTTCACCATTTCCAGAGATGACCTTATAAATATCATCGCCAATGTCATTTGTATGGTTGGTAATGCATCTTATTCCTCTTCTCTCTCAACTTTATCTGATATGTCTCCTACCTCTTGGCTTATGGATTCTGCTTGTTGCAATCACATGACACCTCACTCGTCCTTATTTTCTGAACTTAAACCTGCACCACACCCTCTTAATATTCGTACAGCAAATGGTTCCACAATGTCTGGTCATAATATAGGTTCCGTTTCGACCTCTAACCTCTCAGTTCCTGGGGTCTTTAATATTCCTGACCTTTCTTACAATTTATTCTCTGTGGGACAATTAGCTAAGTTAGGTTATCGCATACCTTTGATTACTCTGAGTGCATTGTGCAGGATCCTAGGACGGGACAGAAGCTTGGGACCGGTCCCAGAGTTGGGCGTATGTTTCCCGTGGACAACCTTCGTCTTCCACTTATTGCTCCTGTTTCTATTGCTGTAGTTGCTGCAGTTTCTTCCACTCCTTCCCTTGTACTTTGGCATGCTCGACTTGGTCACGCATCTTCCTCTCGAGTACAACAATTGGCTTCTAGAGGTTTGTTAGGTTCAGTGTCTACAGAAAATTTTGATTGTGTTTCATGTCAGTTAGGAAAACAACCAGCTTTGCCTTTCAATACTAGTGAATCCATATCCACTGATATCTTTGACCTTATTTATTCTGATGTTTAGGGGCCTTCCTCTGTCTCTAGTATTGGTAGGTCTAGATATTTTGTTGTCTTTGTTGATGATTACTCTCGCTATAGCTGGATTTTTAATATGAAACATCGTTCTGAATTATTGGAAGTATATTCTAATTTTGCAAAAATGGTTGAAAGTCAGTTTTCAAGATGCATCAAAATTTTTCGATCTGATAATGCTCTTAAATATACTCAATATGCTTTTCAAACTATTTTGCATTCCTATGACACTGTTCATCAACTAACTTGTCTAGGTACCTCTCAGCAAAATGGTAGAGCCGAACGAAAACTTCGCCATATTCTTGACACTGTTCGTGCTCTCCTTCTCTCTGCTAAAGTTCCTGCTCCTTTTTGGGGTGAAGCTGCTCTTCATGCTGTGCATACTATTAATTGCATTCCGAGTCCTGTTATCCAAAATCAAACTCCATATGAGCGCCTTTTTGGGTCACCTCCAGACTATCACCACCTTCGCTCCTTCGGTTCTACTTGTTTCGTTCTTCTTCAGCCACATGAGCATAACAAACTTAAGCCTCAGTCAAGGCTTTGTTGTTTTCTTGGCTATGGCGAAACTCAAAAGGGGTATAGGTGTTATGATCCTGTCTCTCATCGTCTTCGTATCTCCCGTAATGTTGTTTTTTGGGAACATCGCCTCTTTGTCGAGCTCTCTCATTTCAGTGCTTCCTTGTCTTCCTCCTCTGTCTTAGATCTTTTTCCAGATGAGGCACATATTCCTTCTATAGTTGCTCCTGATTCTGTTGCTGTAAACTTCTCTGTTCAACCACCAAATATCACTGATCCCTTTCCTAGTTCACCCTTTAATGAACAGGTGGAAGATGAACAGGTTGAAGACGAGCTACCCAACCCCAATCCTGAGCTTGGGTCTCCTACTCCTTCTCCCCCTGAAAATCTTGCACAAGATATTCCACCTCGTCACTCATCTAGGGTAAGATCTATTCCTGCACATTTACTTGACTATCATTGTTACACTGCTCTTGCTACATTACATGAGCCTCACACCTATCGTGAGACTTCCATTGACCCTTTATGGCAGATTGCAATGAAAAAGGAACTTGATGCATTATCTAAAAACCATACTTGGGATTTGGTGACACTTCTTCCTGGGAAATCTGTGGTTGGTTGTAAGTGGATCTACAAGATTAAGACTCGCTCTGATGGGTCCATTGAGCGCTACAAAACTCGTCTTATTGCAAAAGGTTTTACACAAGAGTATGGGATTGATTATGAAGAAACCTTTGCTCCGGTTGCTCGTATCTCATCTGTTCGTGCCCTCTTAACTGTTGCTGCTGCCAGGAAATGGGACCTTTTTCAGATGAATGTCAAAAATGCATTCCTTAATGGGGATTTAAGTGAAGAAGTGTACATGCAACCTCCTCCTGGTCTCTCTGTCGACTTAAACAAGGTTTGTCACCTTCGACGTGCACTTTATGGCCTTAAACAAGCTTCACGAGCTTGGTTTGCCAAATTCAGCTCTACCATCTCTCACTTGGGTTACATGGCCAGTCACTGTAATTCTGCCTTATTTTTTCGTTGCACTGACAAAGGCACTATTTTACTTCTCTTATATGTGGATGATATGATCATAACTGGTGATGACCTTAGTGGCATTCAAGAACTCAAGGTTTTTCTCAGTCAGCAGATTGAGATGAAAGATCTTGGACATCTTAGCTACTTCTTGGGTCTTGAAATCACTCATTCTACAGATGGACTTTATATTACTCAAGCCAAGTATGCCTCTGAACTCTTGTCTCGCGCTGGACTCACTGATAGCAAGACTGTTGACACTCCAGTTAAGCTTAATGCGCATCTGACTCCCTCAGGGGGGAAATCATTGTCTAATCCCTCTCTTTACAGACGCTTGGTTGGCAGCTTGGTTTATCTCACTGTCACTCGTCCAGAAATTTCCTATGCTGTTCACCAGGTGAACCAGTATCTGTCTGCTCCACGATCGACTCACTATGCTGCTATTCTGCGCATTCTTCGATACCTAAAGGGCACTCTCTTCCATGGTCTTTTCTACTCTGCTCAGTCTCCTCTTACTCTCCGTGCATTTTCTGATGCTAATTGGGCAGGAGACCCCACTGATCGCAGGTCCACCACTGGTTATTGCTTCCTTCTTGGTTCTTCTCTGATTTCTTGGCGAAACAAGAAACAAACTCATGTGGCCTGCTCCAGTACTGAAGCAGAATATCGTGCCCTTGCTAATACCACATCTGAGCTCCTTTGACTACGATGGCTTCTCAAAGACTTAGGTGTGTCTACATCCTCTGATACTCCTCTTTATTGTGATAACCAGAGTGCTATTCATATTGCCCATAATGATGTCTTCCATGAACGGACTAAACACATCGAGATCGATTGTCATTTTATCCGTTTTCATCTTGTTCATGGTGCTCTCAAGCTGATTTCAATCTTCTCTAAAGATCAACTTGCAGATATCTTCACCAAGTCACATCCTAAGGGACGCCTTCGTACTTTAGTTGACAACCTCAAGTTGGTCTCACATCCACCTTGAGTTTAAGGGGGGCTGTTAACGTATATAGTGTTGTGGGCTTTAGGCCCAAATTACTTGTATAGCACACATATTTACTTGTACTGCACACATATGTCTCCTATATAAAGGCATCTGTAAAGTTGTAATTTACAACTGTGTATTTGTTGGCTTTTATTCCGTGCCAAATTTGATTGTAATTATGTTCAATCGTTTAAAACCCTGTATTTGTTGTGGGACTTGATGTAAGGGGTGTGTGAGAGAAAGAGTGTTGAAGACTCAAGCATTTGAAGAAGTGAAGGATTCTCGCGGGTATCTCGCGGGTATCTCGCGACCAAGCTTCCCGCGAAGTGAAACATGTGCCAGGCACATGCTGGAATGCGAAGAGTCATGCCAGGTGGAGACAACTGTGTCTCGCGAGTATCTCCCGGGTAAGGCCTTCCCGCGAGACACCCGCGAGACTAACTGTTCTGCCAGCTTGTACTTTTTGAGTCACACCTTTTGCACCTCTACTATATATACCATCATTACCCACAATTGTTGAGGAATGCTTCAGAGAGAAAACCCTAGCCAAACACATTGGTAATTAGAGATTGTCTTCCCCACCTTCTCTAAACAATTTGCTTGTGGTATCTCCTCAACCCTTCCCTCTCCATTGTCCATATCTTTGAGAGGTTGATAGCCCAAACACTTGACACACCTTAGAAAGTGCTGAGTGACGTTTTTGGTGCTGCTGGGAAGCATTGGAAGAAGCCTTTAATGGCAGATGCAACATGGAGCTTGTTGCGGGATCCGGATAACTAAGACAAGACACGGTTCCGAGAAGCCTTGTTGGAGTAGGAGCTTGGAGGGCTTAGGTACATCGGGTAGACTAGGCTTGGAGGGTCTTTTGCTAATCCATGTATCCCAACTGATTGTCTAGTGGATCGATTTCCGCTTGGAGGGCGGCGGAGAGGTTTTTCGCCGAGTTCTTCGGTTTCCTCTTCGATAACACGTCTCGGTGTTATTTGTGTTTGCATCCTTCTTCCCTACTATTGTTCATTTCATTTTTACTGCTGAGTTGCTTTAAATTATGGATTAGAGTAGTTGTTTGTTTATACGCTTGTGTTTACACTATTCCGCACTTGTTAGTAAGTTAGTGTAAAATCAACCAAGCCGTAATTTGAATTTGGGGGTCTAAACCGCTCGTGTGTTTTCAACACATTTTCGAGCTTTCAGCATCTATGTACATTCTTTTATGATGAAATACAATATACAATTACATTCAGTATTTCTAACAATCTGGAAGCTTAGAACAATGCATCAGAGTACAGATTTTGACCTAGTATAAGAAATTCTCGGATATTGAATTGAAACGAGAACTGGAAAATGCGAATAAAGAGAACGCGTGGCTGCAAGAACAATTTGAGGTCGTGAAACTAAATAGGATCATTCTAAAATCCAAGCTAACCAAGAGGAATCAGACATACGAGGAAAAGAGTGTAGCAGTGGATAGGAACGAGAAGCTGTAGAAGGAGGCAAACCAAGCCAAGGAAGAGGAGAAGATTATGGTTGGTTGAGCTCTAGGAGAATAGGTTGGGGGGATTGAATTATAGGATTTTGAAATTGGAGAAAGATATAGCAATGTTGATGGATTTGGAGCGTCCTGTTAGGAATAGCCATAGTTCCGGCAAAGTGATAAGAGAGCAGAAGGATTTGACATGACATAACTATGTATTCTTCTTCTTTTTCTCATGATGAGGAGCCCTTTTGTTAGCTTTTTCATATTTCCTCAGAAATAGAACAATGTAGTATTGTGTAACTGTCATGACTATGTTTTATATAACCATACCATGTGGTTATCTATGCATGTTTTAAATCATTTTGGAAAATGTGGTTGAAGTTCAAATTTATAAGTTCCATTGAAAGCTCGAAAATGTGTTGAAAACACACGAGCGGTTTAGACCCCCAAATTCAAATTACGGCTTGGTTGATTTTACACTAACTTACTAACAAGTGCGGAATAGTGTAAACACAAGCGTATAAACAAACAACTACTCTAATCCATAGTTTAAAGCAACTCAGCAGTAAAAATGAAATGAACAAGAGTAGGGAAGAAGGATGCAAACACAAATAACACCGAGACGTGTTATCGAAGAGGAAACCGAAGAACTCGGCGAAAAACCTCTCCGCCGCCCTCCAAGCGGAAATCGATCCACTAGACAATCAGTTGGGATACATGGATTAGCAAAAGACCCTCCAAGCCTAGTCTACCCGATGTACCTAAGCCCTCCAAGCTCCTACTCCAACAAGGCTTCTCGGAACCGTGTCTTGTCCTAGTTATCCGGATCCCGCAACAAGCTCCATGTTGCATCTGCCATTAAAGGCTCCTTCCTATGCTTCCCAGCAGCACCAAAACGTCACTCAGCACTCTCAAAGGTGTGTCAAGTGTTTGGGCTATCAACCTCTCAAAGATATGGACAATGGAGAGGGAATGGTTGAGGAGATACCACAAGCAAAATGTTTAGAGAAGGTGGGGAAGACAATCTCTAATTGCCAAGGTGTTTGGCTAGGGTTTTCTCTCTGAAGCATTCCTCAACAAATGTGGGTAATGATGATATTTGTAGGAGGGGTGCAAAAGGTGTGACTCAAAGAATACAGGCTGGCAGAACAGCTAGTCTCGCGGGTGTCTCGCGGGAAGGCCTTACCCGCGAGATACTCGCGAGACACAGTTGTCTCCACCTGGCATGACTCTTCGCATTCCATCATGTGCCTGGCACATGTCTCACTTCGCGGGAAGCTTGGTCGCGAAATACCCGCGAGATACCCGCGAGAATCCTTTTCTTCTTCAAATGCTTGAGTCTTCAACACTCTTTCTCTCACACACCCCTTACATCAAGTCCCACAACAAATACAGGGTTTTAAACGATTGAACAAAATTACAATCAAATTTGGCACGGAATACAAGCCAACAAAACATAGTTGTAAATTACAACTTTACAATCTCCCCCTTTGGCTATTCCGTGACAAAACCCTAAAACAGACTCTAGACTTAAACGTGAGTTTGGGAACAAAGGCAAAACTCACTCACACCTAGTTCTAGATTCTGATAAGCTCTTGAACATATGAACAAGTATCTCCTGAAATACAACAACACACTAATATCATTGCATGTAGAAAAACTTGAAATGCATATGGAGCAAAAATAACATGATCAAGCTAAATGAAATAGAAACACTAGATCATGGCAAGATCAAACAAGTAATCACTATACGCAAGTAATTACTATGCTCATTTACACATGAAATGAACATCCGGATATGCAGGATGATAAGCTCATTTGAAGAGAATCATCTGCAACTCCAACACTCAACCAATGCGAAATACACGAAGTATTTGCATCTAGGAACAATCCTACTAGGGCACAAGAGTGTTCATCACTCAACCAATGCATAGAACGTATATGCATCTAGGAACAATCCTACAAGGGCACAAGAGTGATGTACTTGAAGTAAAATGCATGACATTGAACAACAAGCAAACAAGCATAAAGGTTGCATAAGCATGGTATAGCGAATGCATGGCACAAACCACAAAGACCTACAAACTATGCATGCAACAAACCCTTAAAGCTTACAAAAGCAACATGGGTACAAAACAAAAAGCCACATAGCATATATGCCACAAAGCATAGAACTATAGACACAAACATATACTGAAAAGAAACACTACTAAGTATAATATGATTTAGACATATAGTGTCAAAGCTTTAAACCAAAAGGCCAGGTGAGAGCAGTAAGTAAACATAAACATAGAGAAGACATGACAACTAGACTTCTTGCAGCTGCTTCTCCCCCTATCACTACTCCCCCTGTCACTGACATCATCTCCCCCTTTTTGTCATGGAATAGCTAGTCTTCATTCTCTTCTAGCTTCCTCTGAATTTCATCCATTTGAGTTTCAAGAGAGGTCAATTGTTTATCAAGACGGGAGTGTTGGCAGTACATGATCTGAGTAAGTCCTGAAAGATTGGTGCTAAGATCCTGAAGTGCAGCCATGATGGTGTCAAACTTTTCATCATAGGAATGAGAGGTAGAACTCGAGCTTCCTGCGGGAGCATGATGTTCTTGCTTGACATTCTTCTTGGTATGGCTCATGCTTGCTTGAAGAGTACGACCATTAATTGGACTTGGCCTAGGAAAAGTGCGCTCATCAGCAGAGGGACGCACACCTTTGAGTTTTAAAATCCGAGAAATAAGACGACCAAAGGGAATGCAGTTCCTTGAGGCAGTTCGGTTCACCGTTTTAGCCAGTATGTGGAAGATGTGGGAACATACATCAATTTCCTCATCAGAGACCAGATCATGAAGAAATAATGCTCGACCAAGGTTAATATAACCTGTGCTTGACAACGGATAGAGATTGTTGCACATGATCATTGACAGAAGCCTTAATTCTGGAGAAAGTGAGGCCACATTGATTGATGATCTGCTGGAGGAGAACTCCAAAGAATCTCCTAATGCTCTCCGAAGCGTGCCCTCAGATGGAACCAGCTCATCATATACGGGTGGGATTGGAAGTATGGGCCGGTTGATGTGAAGAATCTCGGAGAGATAAACCGGGGTGATTGAGAACCGCTTTCCTCTAACCCAGCACTTGATCACTTCTCCTTCAACTACAGCATTTGCATAGAACTCTTTTACCATGTTCTCATAGGCATCTTCAAGATCGGAGAGAAGAAAATTCCAGTCTTTGGTGGCGAACCAAGTGGGAATTTGAGTATCTAACAGAGATGACTGATCCACAGCTCTTTCAACCAACAAAGGAGCATCTCGGAAGAGATTTTTATAGGATTCAAAAGCAGCATGAGAGCGAAACAGGCTAGGATCAAAGATTCCAGTTGAAGCACGAGCTCTCTTTGGTCTCGGGGAGTCTTCATCAACATCGATGATTGGTTCTTTCCCTTTGTTGCTGCCACCTTTCACAGCTGAAGTCTTGAACGGAGACATCTGTGCAAAAGAGCACCCAAAGATACCAGGAAACATGTGCACAGCACACAAACCATAGCACAGAGTTTGATTAGATTCATGTTAGTTTCAAGGCAAATGTAGTGCCGTGAATGATGATTGACAGACACACAGTGCATAAATCTAAGTAACTGGGCATGAGTGTGTAGTTGATATGCATGAGGAGTGTCTCAATGTGCCTAGGAATGTGCAGAATGAGTAAAGTAATAGAAACACACACTCAGTGACCAAATGGAGTAAGAATCCACAGATTGAAATCACTTGATTTCAAATAGGCACAAAAATGTCATTCGGACATTTTATCAAACACCTAATGTGCATAAGAACACTCTAAGTGTGAGCAATGCATGTACATGGTAAAATCTTGCCTAAATACATGATAAAATGCCACAAGGGGCCAATACAGATGCAACAGGAACAAATGCAACAGAACCCAATCAAAAATATAACGCAAACTCCACTCAATTTTGTAAACCAACCCAAAGGATCGAGAATACCCAATTATCAAAACCCTAACCACAAATACTGCAAAATCTAAGTAAAAACTTAGAAGGAAATGGTTAATCAACATACCTTGAAGAAGAAAATGCAGAAAAACGCTTGATTTGGAAGGGGATATGATGAAATAGTGAGTTGGGTTGAGAGAGGTTCGAAAAGAGTTTTTGGGGAGGGAAGTTTTTATGTTTTGAAACAACTAACACATCAGCCGTATAAAACTGAAAACACGCGATTTTCGCGGGTAAGGGAGTCGCGAAACAGTCGCGAGACAACCGCGAAAGGTGCCACTGAAGCACAAAATTTTCGCAAGAAGCTCTAAGTCGCGACGCAGTCGCGAGATTCTCTGTCTGATTTTAAGAAAATCTCAGTTTTTGCCAAACCGCATTTCGCGAGAAGCTGTTGGTCGCGAGACAGTCGCGAGACAGTCGCGAAATAACCCCTGAACCAGTTTTCTGAAGAAAAACACACAAAAAGCAATTTGACCAAAAAGAAACACAAGAAAGTCTAAAATCACTTTCAAAACCAAATAAAACTCACAAAAATCTTTTTGGATTTGATCAACAAAGATTGAGCATGTGAAACACATTTAATCAAGTACAATCACATAAATGATTATGACATTCATAGAACATAGACTTGTGTGTTGTGTGTGGATATCAAAAATGAGATAGTCTTTAGTCCAATGTGAGGCTTCAATGATCAATTCAATCAAGGCATACACAACTAGCACTAGATTATGTGACCTATCTCAATTATGGAAACATGCATATATGACCTCCCACATGAACTTGATAATAATTCAGTGAAGCTTTTCATTTGGCTCCATTCTTAACAAATCATTTGCAACTTTTTGGCAAAGAGAGTCTCATTTAGAGAGAGATGCCTGAAATTTTTGATATTTCAATTGATGAGATAGCCTTTGGCTTTTTGGGCATCATACATTTTATTTTGGTCGCTTTCCCTTTTTCCTAGTCGAATATTAGTTTGTGCGACAGGCTTTTGCAGCTCTATATCTCTTTTCATTTGGAGATTTACATTTAGAGAGCTCTTTTAAGCAAGAAAAATAAAAGTGGGAAGATATATAGGCATGAGTCTATGCATGTATCAAGATCATCACAACCATTCACTAATCATTCATGACAAGGTTGAAGATCTATTTACAACCGTCACATAGATTTCAGAATTTCTTCCACTATGATATGAGTGCATGAGGGACAAGCTAAGCTCGTTAAATGCACAAAGCCATAAGTACAAAAGTACAAGGCAAAACATGTTTTGAGACAAAACTCAACAAGGTGATCAAACTTTTTGGATTTTATAATTTTTATGGGTTTTTTGAAGATTTGAAACACACCCAAAACAGAACAAGAAGAATAAGACCAACAGATAAATGTGGACCAAAACATGAAACATAAACATCTAAAACAAAATATGTGAAACCATACTAACAAGTATGCAACCAAGAGCAGGGTAGGTTCACACAAGAGATAGAGTTCAAGGAATGATACCGACGCCGATGGTCTTACGCAAAGACTCAAACTTAGGGCCATCGAGAGGTTTTGTGAATATGTCTGCCTTCTGATTGTCAGTGTTGACAAACTCCAAGTGCACAATCTTTTCGTCCACCAAGTCTCGAATAAAATGATACCGGATTTCGATATGCTTTGATTTCGAGTGTTGAACTGGATTTTTTGACAAATTTATGGCACTTGTGTTATCACAGTACACACACATCGTGTCTTGAGTGATTCCATAATCATGAAGGAGCTTCTTCATCCACAGTAATTGAGCACAAGCACTTGCAGCAGCTATGTATTCAGCTTCGGCTGTCGATAGAGAGACTGAATTTTGCTTCTTGCTCATCCATGACACCAAGTTGTTCCCAAGATAGAAACACCCACCGGAGGTACTCTTCCTATCATCAACACAACCGGCCCAATCAGCATCAGAATATCCGGCTAGGCATTCATTTGAATCTCTTGAGTACCAAATTCCATAATCAGATGTCCCATTTATGTATCGGATGATTCTTTTGACTGCTGTTAAATGTGTCTCTTTGGGGGCTGCCTGGAATCGAGCACATACGCCGACACTGAAGGCAATGTCTGGTCTGCTGGCAGTGAGATATAAGAGACTTCCTATCATGCTCCGATAGAGTGTTGGATCCACTTCTACACCTGCAGCATCCCTACTTAGCTTTGACGAGGAGCTCATTGGGGTGAAGGTGTGCTTCTTGGAGTCTAGACCAAATCTTTTAACGAGATTTTTGGCGTACTTTTCTTGAGATATGAATATCCCATCTTTCCGTTGCTTCACTTGAAGTCCTAGGAAATAGGTCAGTTCCCCCACCATACTCATTTCAAACTCCTTTTTCATTTCTTCGGAGAATTCAAGAGCTAAATGATCAAGTGTAGATCCAAACACAATGTCGTCCACATATACTTGAGCAACCAGGAGCGACTTCTCATCTCTCTTTACAAACAACGTTCGATCAGCTTGACCTCTTATGAATCCACGATCCAACAAGTATGTTGTGAGACGATCATACCATGCTCGTGGTGCTTGCTTTAACCCATACAGTGCCTTTTTCAACCTTAGTACATGGTCTGGAAAATGAGGATCTTGAAATCCCTTTGGTTGTTCAACGAATACTTCTTCAGTTAGAAACCCATTCAGAAATGCACTTTTCACATCCATTTGGTATAGTTTGAAATCCATAACACAAGCGATGGACAATAGAATTCGAATCGACTCTAGTCTTGCTACTGGTGCAAACGAATCATCAAAATCTATGCCTTCCACTTGGGTATATCCTTGAGCCACCAGCCTGGACTTGTTTCGAACAACCTCACCGTCTTCATCAGTTTTGTTCTTGAAGATCCACTTGGTGCCGATCACATGAGTATCTTTTGGCCTTGGAACCAATTCCCATACATCATTTCTAACAAACTGATGTAGCTCTTGATGCATAGACTCTATCCAGTTCTCATCATTAAGAGCTTCCTCTACCTTCTTAGGTTCGAATTGAGCAAGGTAGCAATTGTATGTCACATGATTTGCACTGTATTTTGGTCCTTTTCTCAACCGAAGTCCTTCATTGACATCACCAATGATGTTGCTGGATGGATGATTAAGAATTACCCTTGACGACGGTCTCTTGGAGGTAGAAGGTTCTTCATCTCGAGAGATTGGAGGTTGAACTTCCGGAGGGGTAAGAGGACTAGGAGGCCCTTGTGCTGATCTAGTCTCCCTTCTTGGTATGGTTGGTGTGGTCTCTTTTTCCGGTGATCCTTTCTCAATATCATCAGCTTGTGACATGTTGTCCTCACCATCCCCCTTCTTGTGGTCAGATCCTTCACCCTCATCAATATTCCTTTCAGTTATGGTGTCATCGATAACCACATTTATGGACTCCATCACAGTCTTGGTGCGTTTGTTAAACACTCTATACGCTCGGCTGTTTAAAGAGTAGCCTAGAAAGATCTCTTCTTCACTCTTGGCATCGAATTTTCCAAGGTTCTCTCTGTTATTAAGAATATAGCATTTGCTCCCAAAGACACGAAAGTATTTAACCTTTGGTTTCTTTTCTCTCCAGATTTCATAAGATGTCTTCTTCGTTCCAGCTCGGAAGTAGATCCTATTGCCAATATGACATGACGTATTCACCGCTTCAGCCCAAAATTTCTGTGGAAGGTTTTTGTTGAGTAACATTACTCGAGCCATTTCTTGAATTACTCGGTTCTTCCTTTCTACTACTCCATTTTGTTGTGGAGTCCTTGGGGCTGAGAATTCTTTCATGATGCCTTGTTCATTGCAAAATTCATCAAACTTCGCATTTTCAAACTCCTTCCCGTGGTCACTCCTGATCTTGACAATAGGTACTCCTTTTTCATTAATCAGCCTCTTGCACAATTTTTTCAGCTTGTCACATGCCTCTGATTTCTCCCTAAGAAAGTCCACCCAAGAATACATTGAGAAATCGTCGACCACCACCATAATATATCGTTTTCCACCCATGCTTTCTGTTTTTGTTGGACCCATGAGATCCACATGCAGTAACTCTAACGGGCGAGATGTTGCAATCACATTCACTTTCGGATGGCTTGACTTTGTCTGTTTTCCTAATTGACATGAACCACAAATATTCTTCTCAATTTTCCCAAACTTTGGTAGACCAACCACTGCTTCAAGCTTTGAGACTTTGGCCACTTGTTTATAATTGGCATGTCCAAGACGTTGATGCCACAACTCCAAGAGATCTACCCGGGCACTCCGACATGCTATGCTTGGTTTGGGAATGACCCCATAACAGTTGTCGGTGGTTCTAAGCCCCTTCAGAATTTTAACACCTTCTTCATTCAAGATTAGACATCCTTTCTTGGAGAATTGAACTAAGAAGTCATCATCACAGATTTGAGTGATACTCAGCAAGTTCACCTTCAATCCCTTAATGTACAGCACGTCATTCAGCAGTGGCAGCCCCGGAATGTCCACCGTTCCCTTTCCAAGAACTTGTGAGTGACTACCATCTCCAAACGTCACAAAGCCATCTTCCTTCTCTTTAAGTGTTTTGAACAAAGACTTATCTCCAATCATATGTTTTGAACAACCGCTGTCAAGGTACCACAAACATGAATTACAAACTTTCAAAGCGGTGTGAACAAAAAGACACGCATGAGAGAGACACTCTTGGCCCTCGAAGCAAGGCTCTTTTTCTTTTATTTCGTTCAAGGATGAGTGAAGTTTTCCTCTTAGATGATCAAGTTCATCACACAAGTGTTTATTTCTTCTCTCATATTTATAGACTAAAGCCTTAGACTCACACAAGCTGTTATGAATATCATGGTTTCTATGTACTAGTGATCTTAGCATGTGACAGAAAATTCTAGCATGTTTCTTTGTCTTAAAAAGCTCTAAAACCACATTACTAGAACAGAATTCAGAATTACTGACAGAGTCTTTATCACAAACACCTTTGCTTCCCTTCATGTTGATTTTAACAAAGACACTATCCAAACAACACCAAGGGGTCAAGGATCACACTTAGGTAATTAAACCTCAGCAAGTGTACCCGCTCTGATACCAATTGAAAGCTCGAAAATGTGTTGAAAACACACGAGCGGTTTAGACCCCCAAATTCAAATTACGGCTTGGTTGATTTTACACTAACTTACTAACAAGTGCGGAATAGTGTAAACACAAGCGTATAAACAAACAACTACTCTAATCCATAGTTTAAAGCAACTCAGCAGTAAAAATGAAATGAACAAGAGTAGGGAAGAAGGATGCAAACACAAATAACACCGAGACGTGTTATCGAAGAGGAAACCGAAGAACTCGGCGAAAAACCTCTCCGCCGCCCTCCAAGCGGAAATCGATCCACTAGACAATCAGTTGGGATACATGGATTAGCAAAAGACCCTCCAAGCCTAGTCTACCCGATGTACCTAAGCCCTCCAAGCTCCTACTCCAACAAGGCTTCTCGGAACCGTGTCTTGTCCTAGTTATCCGGATCCCGCAACAAGCTCCATGTTGCATCTGCCATTAAAGGCTCCTTCCTATGCTTCCCAGCAGCACCAAAACGTCACTCAGCACTCTCAAAGGTGTGTCAAGTGTTTGGGCTATCAACCTCTCAAAGATATGGACAATGGAGAGGGAATGGTTGAGGAGATACCACAAGCAAAATGTTTAGAGAAGGTGGGGAAGACAATCTCTAATTGCCAAGGTGTTTGGCTAGGGTTTTCTCTCTGAAGCATTCCTCAACAAATGTGGGTAATGATGATATTTGTAGGAGGGGTGCAAAAGGTGTGACTCAAAGAATACAGGCTGGCAGAACAGCTAGTCTCGCGGGTGTCTCGCGGGAAGGCCTTACCCGCGAGATACTCGCGAGACACAGTTGTCTCCACCTGGCATGACTCTTCGCATTCCATCATGTGCCTGGCACATGTCTCACTTCGCGGGAAGCTTGGTCGCGAAATACCCGCGAGATACCCGCGAGAATCCTTTTCTTCTTCAAATGCTTGAGTCTTCAACACTCTTTCTCTCACACACCCCTTACATCAAGTCCCACAACAAATACAGGGTTTTAAACGATTGAACAAAATTACAATCAAATTTGGCACGGAATACAAGCCAACAAAACATAGTTGTAAATTACAACTTTACATCCATAATCAGCTTTAGCATTTGTATTAACTTGGCAATCCCTTCTGGAAAAGTGACCATGCATAATCGCATTAGATTTTATATAACAGCTTTAATAGGACACCGCGGTTATGTGTCTTGTTGTGCTTGCAATAGTTGAATTGTGGATTGAGGGGCAGCCTTTCTTTTTGCACTTTTTTTTTCCAACTTCAACAGAATAACAAGCTCTTCTTTTCAAATTTCCCATTTTGTAAAAGTTTGCAGACTATTATTGGTTTGTTTTTAAGATCAAGTCCATATAATGTTTAGTTTAAAAAACTGAGTGGGGGAATCCAAACACCAGATTGATCTTATTCAAATGGAATTTAGAAGAGCTTACACGTAGAGTGTATCAATGTTGTTTTCTACAAAAAGGGCAAAAGAAGATTTTTTGGCCCATTGTTGTCAATTATTAGAATCAGTTTCGGGTCAAAGTAAAAGTTTACTAAATCAACATAATCAATTTGCTCAGAAATATGAATGTCAACTTTCATTTGCAGGCCTGGCCGGGCCAAATTAAAACCTTAACTAAAAGTACAATTTCTTTGTGGGGGGTGAGGGTAGGAATCAAGATTCAAATCTCCAAAAAAGAGTTTTACATATGTACACACTTAAATTAGCAGGCTAAAGTAGAATTCTATATATATATACTCACTAAAACATATCATAATTGATATGCTACCATAATATGACTCTAATTTGACTTTACAAAGCTTTAAAACACCTAGAATCAAGAAAATAGTATCCTTAAACCTAAAATTTCAAAGATTACATAAAAATAACAAAATGAAATTGCAAATTCTATCCTACATTAATTTTGCAGTCAAAACCTATTGGAGAAGCACATTTTGTTTCTATTTACCTACAACTTCTTCGACAAACTTTTAACTTTTATGTATAATTTTTTAAAACTTCATCTTTTTTTTTTCACTTTTTCAAAGTACAAGTATTCTTTAACACATTTTCAGCAAAAAGCAATAGACAAAAAACTAAATAAACTAATGTCAAACACAAAATTTATACTGGTGAAAATTTTTAAGCTAAAATGTTCCTTAGATATTTACAACAGGGGAAAAAGAATTTATACCTTAAATGCCTATATTGAAAATACTATAAGGTAACCAACTACAATTACCTCTCCTATATCCACCGCATTTTCTTTGGCTTTGAACTTTTGTGGTGGTGGTTGAAATTGCCTCTTGCTCTACAAGTTGCCACATAATGACACAGTTGCCCTTTTTTGAAATTTGAGGATTTTTGATACTTCTATTTTGAAATTTCCCTTTAACTATAACTACAGGGTCATATTTCTTATTATTGTGTGGGGTCTAGAGGGCCCTCCCTCTACAATATTAACCTCAGAAAGTAAATTGCTTGGATTTATTAGCCTTTTCAGACAACCTTCTAGTCTCCTCAATTTTACAATCGACAATAGTCTTTTGCGATGACACCTGGAGACTAGAGTTGACATGAAAGTACCTGAAACAGCTTGTGTGGAAGACAGCAAATGCATATATGGGGCAAGAATGGATAATGCGATGAAGGAGATGAAAGTGATGAAGTAAGCTTTAGTCGGGGTTAAAGAAAGTTCCCAAATCAGTAATCATATTTTAGAGAAAGTGTCTACATTCATAAGGCATTTCTTAAGCAGAATATTTTGAAAGATATTAAATGATGAGCCAAAAATATTAGTTACTAATAGATTGCATTGAAAAATACATAGGATAACATACATAAGATCTTGATGTATCCTCTTGTACAAGTACCAACTGGATCTCACTAGAATTCTGTAATTCATATAGTCAGATCAAGGGTACTAGTACTCGCCAATTTCATATTTTTCGCACTATTTTCTTGTATCAAGCTGCTAAGCTTTGATGGCATGTTGAGATCAATAGAATACTTGCCTCTTTCTGAAGAAGAGGAACAAGAAAGATATAAATTGCCATCCACTTCTTCCTCAACCCAAGGTATTCTCTTAACTTCCTCTTGTCTTGATCTTCTGCCCAGTGATAGACTCAAATCAATGTCATCATGCAAAGCTTTCCTTTTCCCTATGTTCTGCTCTCCATATCCGCTAACATTAATAGACTTGGGGTTCACTGTGATTGAATTCTGAAAACAGTTTGTTCTCTCCCATCCTCTTCCTTGCAATTCATTATTGAAAGATGGTTCTATGGGGGTTGATCTTGTCTGGGTTTCGCTGGAATTGTGATTAGACAGCCACTGAAATTCTTCTCTGAACTCTTGTAGTATTCTCTTTCTACTTTGTTCAGCGAAAGCAATGTTGTCATTCATGTAGAAAGCTCCAATATCCCTTATGTTCGAACCAGTACCTCCATAAATCCTTTCGGCTACTGACCCATGAAGGCAGTCTCCTGTTCTAATATACATGTTCTGAGTCAAATAAGGCCTTGATATCCAGCTCCCATAACCATTCCTAGAAAAGTCACCATATCTTGAGAGAAAGGGAAACCTTTTCACATTGATTTAAACTCATATAGAAAATCAATTGACGCAGTTAACGAGAGAGAGAGAGAAATATCATGTAAAACAGTAAAAGTAAAGGTCTATCATAGGGTATACTAACAGTAACACTACCTGAATTTGGGGGTAACCCTTTCATTAACACTCCGAAGCATGGATTGTTGCCAAAGGTGATTTTCACTTCCCATAAGATGTCCCGTGAGATGTCCACTACTGGTTATAACTGTCAATTCATGAAAGACAATAGTCTCAACTTTCAAATATTAGAAGCATGAATGACCAACAGGAAATAAACCCTAAATCCTAATTTCTACAGAACGATTTGCTAAGTTGGTATACCTTGACCCTGATCATCAATCTTCTTGCTACGATACATCTGTTCCAAAACATGTGCCAAAAGATAAACAAAAATGAAATTTCTCCAATGAGATAAATCTCGATCCACTGCATAAAAATATATTATATATGAGACATACTGAGTTAGTGTTTTACCTGTAAATGGCTCTTGACATGAGCAATGCTTAGGCCCTTTATGTTCATTAGTTGCAAAACCAATTTGGGGGTTGCTCCTACACCAAATTTAAATAACTGAATAAATAAATTGAGAAACAATGTTATGTAGGTGTAATTGATGATATCTTTATAAGTAGAAGTTCCCGAAGGATATGATGAATCTGCTAAAATATAATCTACAAGAAGAAAATATAATAATAAAAACCATCAACAGGTGAAGAAGTTTGAAGATCTTACTCTCTTGACCCCCAAGTCTCTCTATTGCTTGGACAAAACAAAGATGAAGATCAGGAGTCCATCTTAGCCTGGGCACCTTGGATCGAACATATGGCCGCACTCCACTAGAGCTGGAGGTCTTCCTCTCAGCCTCCTCAACCTCAACTATGCTGTTGCTCGAGCTTGCACTGTTTTTGGTCTTACTTTCATCTTCTACTTCCTCGTCCTCGCTCCTGTCTGAGGATTGCATCTTCAAACCATCGTTATTCTCATTTTCCATCACGTTCATGGTTCTTTCCGGATATGGGAAAAGCTTTAAACTTCAACTCAAAGTGATTGCCTCTGAAGAAGAAAATTCAGCCATTGGGCCAGGTCTTTTGTGGTTATCGGTATGGTTCCTCCATTGATCTTCCTTAGTCCAATATAGCAGAAAGGATAACATACTTTATATTTGCAGAGCAAATTTCTTCAGCCGGCAGGTCCCATAGACACAAAATGATAAAAAGAAAAGAAAGAAAAACAAATCTTGATGGTCTTGGTCTTAGTGTCAAATAGCTTTAAGCACTCAGACATAGATCTTCTATTAAGTATTATTTTATGTAAGATAAATGTCATATAATGAATCTCAGCCAAAAAAAAAAAAAAAAAAAAAAATTGTCATATAATGTATGAATGGTGTGGGAATACATGTAAAGTAAGAATTTGGACCAGTTGCTATGTGGGGTAAGGTGAAAGATTAAAAATAAGATCGAGAAGTGGAAAAACATGCATGAGATATTATCAACCGCGTAGACAAGAGCAAGACCCAAGCTCTAGCAGGCGCGTTGGTTGGTAAGACGTTACTCTTTTTATTAATTGTCGGTATGGAAATAACTTATTAAGTTTTTTTTATTGAAAATGTGATAAAGTATATTTGTATTTTAAAAAAGTAAGAAAAATTGAGATTTTAAAAAATTATACGTAAAGGTTATAAAGTAAAAAAATTAATTTATAAGTGAGTCTCAAGCGCACACTAAAGCAAACCATAGAATTATAAAAAGTCTATAACCACAGTTTTAATCACACCATTTTCCATAACTATCTATATGTTTTCTTCTTTCTTTTCCTTTTTTGTTTTTGTGAAACCAATCGGAAATTTCGTTGAATCAATAGAAGCTTTTGTCATACATTACAAAAGGAGCAACATCATCAAGGATGCTCTCTAACCAAAATTGGGGTACAGTTAATTTTTTTTTTTTTTTTTTAATTAACTATTCTATGTGTTTGATTCAGTGGTGGTTTCAGGAATTTATTTCAAGAATGATCATTAAAAAGCCTGAACTTTAAAAAAGTTAATATAAAGAGAATTTGAATATATTGAGATATCGATAAAAAATAATAAATAAGTAAATTACTTGCAAATATATGAAGTTTTACAATTTACTTCTATAAGTTTTTATATTTTGAAATCATTACATGATAGTATATTATCAATTATCATTATCTATTGTCAATATAGATAGGGCGTGACCATTTTATTTTGTTAGATTTGTATAATATTTTTATTTTTATGCAATTTTCATTATCTATTTGTCATTATTTTTATAAAAATATTTTAAACTAAATGACAAAACTCAACCCACTTGCACTATATTAATTATTGACCTACACAACCTCACTCATTTATAAATAAATAATACACTAAGTGTCTAACTAACTAATTAAATGCTTGAAGATTCACTAACTTTATAACAAAAAATTATTATAATACGACAACAATACACGCATGTAACAAATCTTCTGTATTTCATGATTATTAAATTATATAAAGTTGTATTATATTTATATTATAGATGGACACACTCACACACATCGCAATTCACCCAAATAGCTTTATAGTAAAATAATAATAATAATAATAATAATAATAATAATAATAATGCACATATCAAACGCACTCTCACCCATATATATAATACAAATTTATAATAAAGAGAGATACAACTCACAAATGCTCGCTCTTTACTATTCTTAGAGTCAGAAATACCAAGAAAGTCAGATAGAGATGAGATGAGATGATCATGAGAGAGAAATGTTTTATTTGTGTTGTTTGATTTTGGGATGGGCTAATCTATGCTGTTCTTTGGTTTTGAACTGGGCCGATATGTAATTAGTGCATGCAAAATTTAAGTTAGGATATGCAAAAATATTTTTAATGATAATGTAAAGTAGTAAAAAAATATTATATATGTAAGGACACAATTTGCAGCCCAAGCCCAAAGGATATGGGATGTAGGCCCAATGAGCTCAGTACAATAAATTTGTAGAGAGTGGGTAAAAGAACTGGGCCACTAGTGAACTTGGCAACAACTAATCAGGATTTAAAAGATGAACAAGTAAGCCAAGTTTGTAGATATTAAAGGAAATACGTGGCCGAGGAGAAAGATTATTGAACAAACCACTGGAATTGAGTTCTAATACAGTGTTCAAGGCTACAGATATTCTTCTTCCTCTTCTTTTTTGTCCCCCTCCCTCCTCATGAAAGGTCTTTTACGTTATATAGTTCCTCTTTCAACATCTTCATCATACACTTGTTAATCATTTAAGCCTTTACTTGAGTGCATGTCCCATCAGACATCTTCTTTAGCTTTCTGTGAATGGTGGTAGTTGAGAATGCACTGTTCAGGGGTCCTTTCCACATAAATGCGGCCAGAAAAGCTGTTACAAAGCATTTAATGCAGTGGTAGCAGCTTTTCTTTTAGATATTTTTAAGCTTTTACCGCCCTTGTACGTGCCTGAATTTCGTTCTTATCATTGGAATTTCTTGGTAGGTTGTCTACACTGCATAAGTGTAGGTTTGATCGATATTCGACTTGTCTAAGGAGGAGGTATTCCTCGGACTACGTTCCTCCATTCTTCTCTTACGCGATTTTTAACTTTGGGGCATCTCCCAATTATTTACTCCTCCTCGGACATATACACGTCTTTGGATAAGGCCCAAGGCCCAACACACAAATTTGGGATCTTATCCCCACAATAGCCCCTTAAAATTCTGGTTCTTCCCTCTTATCCGAGGAGATGAAATGGAATTTTGACCTGCCCCATAATTGAGGGTTAAGAATGTCAAAATATTTGAGTTTACACGCGTATGGGTATGGTTTTGCGCATGTCATCATTGCTACTGACGTTTCGGAATTCGTGAAGCGCCTTTAATTACTCCAAGCGACGCTATGTTCCTCACATCTAACGGCGAAGCGTTAATCCAACAGTCCATATTTTTCTAAGTGTTTGGGCAGGACAACTCCCATTCCCCATTTTCCTTATATATAAAATCTTACAAGAAATCCTTTTTCCCTGACTTTGCAAATTCTCAAACTCCCCAGCGCTCTCAAGCATTCAAACTCACAAGATCTTTCAAATCGTTGCGCTTATCACCTTCGTTTCTTTAGAAATCTTTGAGAGTTTTTCTAAGGATTTCACGAATCACCACGAACCTTAGTCTATGTAAGTTTTGATTTTTCCCCAAACCCTTCTTCTCCTCTTCGGCCAACCTCCTCGGCCTTCAAAGCAGTTGCCATTCTCGCTATTTTTTCATTTTATTTGTTCGCAATGGGTAGATTTAAGTATCTAGTGGACAGTCCTACCAAAATAAAGACCTTCAAGAGAGAATACCAAATACCGCAGGAGGTTACCTTGCGATATTGTTCCCCAGAAGAAATAGCAACTAACCGAAAAGTGGGAGAAGTCATCATCCCTATGATAGCTTTCATAGAATGAGGTATGACTCTCCCCATGGGTGGTATAACAAAGGATTACCTTTGCAACCATAGGTTTTGTCTCCACCAGTGCGCGCCTAACCTTTTTAGAATCCTAGGCAATATTGATGCTCTGAACGAGCATTTAGGCTTGGGACTCACTTGGCATGATGTGGTCCACATGTACTATTTTCACAAATAGAAAGGGGTGGGATTTTACCTTAAATCCCAATCCAATGTTGTCAGACTCATTTCCTGTCTCCCCATATCTAACAAAGGGATGAAAGACGACTACCTGATTGCTTCGGGAGCGTAACATGACGGTCTTCACTGCCCAACCCAAAAGGGAGAGCCAGGTGGGATATCCTAGATCTAGGTCTCCTAAAAATGGATTTAGGCTATTCGTCCTCGACCTTGCTTTGTTGTTTGGTTTGTGGTTGTTTTTTGTTTTGTTTGTTTGTTGTTTTGTTGTTGTTGTTGTTGTTGTTTTTTTTTTTTTTTTTTTTTTTTTTTTTTTTTTTTTTTTTGAATAGATAGAAGGCATGTTTCTCCTCGAATCAGCTTGACTAACGTCAGAGCTCTCAACTACTTGCTAAGGTCCCAAATTTTTATAAGTGAAGACGGACAACTTCGGGCTGTCCATCTAATCTTGGACTTCAAACCCATCTCCAATAGATTTCAAGAGGTCGGCAACGCTATAAGGGCAGGTGATCCACAAATAGTTTGGATCGATGTATCTCGGCCCGATTTCTTAGCACCACACAATCTTCCACCAGTACCACACCAAGTCCCTCAGGGTGTTCCATTACTCGCCCACCCAATCCAGCAGGTTCCTCTTAACGTAGCAGCCTCTGGAGAAGGAGTTGCCTCTTTCAGTTCCTCGCTTGAAAAGGAGATTGATATATTTTAGTTTAGAGAAGAGGAACCAAAGGGAGTACAAGTGATTTTAGTGTTGAAGGCCGAGGAAGCGCTAGACAGACACTCAAGTGTTCACGCCCCTGCTCCTGTGATCACCTGCTTGGAAGATACTTCAGACGAAGAGGACGAAGGCATGGCCCCAAAAGTATATTCCAAGAGTCTAAAGGAGCTTATGAAGGGGAGGAACAAAGTATCTACCTCGAAGGAAGCCAATAAGTCCCAGCCCTCAACAAACCTTCCTCCTCCTCCTCCTCCTCCTCCTCAACTTCCTGTTGACCTTGGACTTAAACTAGTCCCCAAACTGAAGAAGAAGAGGCCGAACGAAGCCCTTGAAGAAGGCAAGTTGGGCCCTTAGAAAGGGAATAAATAGCAAAAAGTAATTAGAGATCAGCGAGGCAAAAGGTCTTCTTCTGTTGAGAGCCGAGAGGATGCTCTCATGGCTGATATGCGTCGACCACCTCGCTCATGGTCCCCCAAGCTAGAAGTAGATGGTGCCCCCATTGCTTGGGACACTTCCATCATAACCTATCAAGGATGCCAAGCAGGTCACATTGCTAAGGCCCTAGAGCAGCCAATTCTTTTACCAAGAGATATGGACGCTTACAAGTGCTTTAAGCAACAATACCTTTTCCTGTCCCTTAAGAGGGACCTAGCCATGGTAAGTGATTTAGTCCCCTTCTCTAAATATACCTTTAATTATTTTCACTCATTGTTTTTCTTTGTTTTATACTGAATTTTTCTGTTTCCGTTATGTAAATTACCCAACAGGTTTACATGGCCGAAGAATGGGTTAATGCTACCCACAACGATGCCAAGGCGGAGGCCCATTCTCCGTCTGAGGTCGAAAAAACTTTGGGTAACCTAAGGCAGGAACAGGCCAAGCTGTTCGAGCACCTAAAAGAGGCTATTAAGGAAAGGGACAGTGCCAATGCTAGCCTCAAGACTGCGGAGAGGCAAGCTGAAGATCAACGCCAGCAGCTACATTTAACCGAAATTAATCTTGCTTCAGAGAGGCAAATGGTGAAGGATCTTCGGGCCAAGCTTCAAAGAGTCAAAGATGCAGCCCAACTGGCCAAGGAAGCAGCTGAGGCTAAGAAGCAAGCTTCGTACAAGCTTGGGGTGGAGGAGACTCAAGTAAGACTCACAGAGGAGTTCTCGGCAGTATGTAAGGAATACTGTGATGTGTCTTGGGGCAAAGCCCTTGATGCTGCTGCAGTCCCTGCAAATTCTGACTTGAGGCGACCTGAGAGCATTTATTATGATCCTAAGATTCGTGAGCTCCCAGGTCCTGACTCCTCTCACACCGAACAAGCTCCAGGGGTGTCTGAACAGCCATTGGTAGACCAAGTCCTTCCATCTGTTCCCCTTAAAGCTTCTAAGGAATCTGACCAAGCTGGTGGCCAGAGGCAGAGAGCCGAGGATCCCCAAGACAAGGGCAAGGGCCAAGACAATAAGAAAACTCATTCTGAATCCCAGGACCAAGCCCAAGATGCTGCTGCCTCCCAGCCAAGTCAGACTGTTGACCCTCTGGGCTCCAAAACGAAGACTTAGCTATTAGGACCTTTATTGCTATTTTTGTGTTGTTTTTTTTTTTTTTTAATTGTTGGAAAGGAATGTAAAATGCTTTTCTTTTTTCTTTTTTTTTCTGATCAATGAAAGCATTCTTCTCTTACTTTCTATGTCTTCACTGTACACACTATAAGATTTATCATTATTGCAGATAATACTGATTTGTTGATACTTTAACTTGAACAGAATCAATAACAACACCCTGCTAATGATGCAAATAACTCAACCAAGTACTAGCAAAAAATAGTTCGCATGAGAATTAGTAGTAAGCTTAGTAAACCATGGAAGAGAAAGATGCATTTTACATTCTCCAATACTTAAGCAAATAATTAAGGACTTTACCTTACTCAGAGTTGTTAATCTAAAATTTTAATTAAAGTTTTAGGCATATTTTGGAATTTAGTGACTTTACCTGGATTGGGCTCTATCTAATACTTACAAGGAACACCATTGAGTGTTAATTTCACCTAAGTATGTGGTCCAAGAGACCTATCATGATTTAGGATCCGTTTAAACACTTACAAGAACTGTAATGTAGTATTAACCAACCCATATCATCCGGTCCGAGGACTTCAGGCATGATTGAGTTTAATTTTAAACATTGATAAAAATTGTAATGGAGTGTTAACCAACCCATATCGTCTGGTCCGAGGACTTATGAAAACTGTAATGGAGTGTTAACCAACCCATATCATCTGGTCTGAGAACTTCAGGCATGATTGAGTTTAAGTTTAAACACTTATGAAAACTGTAATGGAGTGTTAACCAACCCATATCATCCGGTCCGAGGACTTCAGGCATGATTGAGTTTAATTTTAAACATTGATAAAAATTGTAATGGAGCGTTAACCAACCCATATTCTCTGGTCCGAGGACTTCAAGCATGATTGAGTTTAAGTTTAAACACTTATGAAAACTGTAATGGAGTGTTAACCAACCCATATCATCTGGTCCGAGGACTTCAGGCATGATTAAGTTTAAGTTTAAACACTTATGAAAACTGTAACGGAGTGTTAACCAACCCATATCATCTGGTCCGAGGACTTCAGGTATGATTAAGTTTAAGTTTAAACACTTATGAAAACTGTAACGGAGTGTTAACCAACCCATATCATCTGGTCCGAGGACTTTAGGCATGATTGAGTTTAAGTTTAAACACTTATGAAAACTGTAATGGACTGTTAACCAACCCATATCATCTTGTCCGAGGACTTCAGGCATGATTGAGTTTAAGTTTAAATACTTATGAAAACTGTAATGGAGTGTTAACTAACCCATATCATCTGGTCCGAGGACTTCAGGCATGATTAAGTTTAAGTTTAAACACTTATGAAAACTGTAATGGCAGAAAGTATAAAACCTTTATGCAATAGATAAACATATTGATCAAGGACAAACTCGTTAATAATAATACCTTTTAAGGTTGTTTACATTCCATGGACGTGGTATTACATGATCATCTAAATCTTCTAGAAAATATGCTCCGATGCCAACCTCTGAGGTAATGCGATATGATTCTTCCCAATTTGGTCCTAATTTTCCCCATGCTGGGTTCTTTGCAGTGCCCACAACTTTCCTTAATACTAGATCGCCAGGCGTTAATGGTCTTAACTTGACGTTAGCGTCATATCCCTGTTTGAGTTTATGTTGGTAATATGCTAATTGGACCATTGCATTTTCCCTCCGTTCTTCAATCAAGTCCAAATTCTTCTTCAGCTGCTCGTTATTATTGCTCGGATTGAATGAACTAGTTCTTAATGTCGAAAAACCAATCTCCAAAGGGATAACAGCCTCAGCTCTATAAGTCATTGAAAAAAGGGTCTCCCTAGTGGATTTACGTGGCGTAGTCCTATACGTCCAGAGAACATGTGGCAGCTCTTCCACCCACTTGCCTTATGCATCATTTAGATGTTTGCCAGAGGCTCAGCTTCGACCCATTCTGTAAAATAATCAATGCCGACCAACAGGTATCTCTTATTTCCAACTGCTCTAGGGAACGGACCCACAATGTCTAAGCCCTATTGAGCGAATGGCCAAGGGCTAGATAGTGGATTAAGAATTCCCCTGGTTGATGTATATTAAGTGCGAACCATTGGCATTGATCACATTTTTTCACATATTCCTGGGCCTCTCTTTGCATATTTGGCCACCAATAGCCTTGGGTGATGGCTCTATGTGCTAAGGATCTACCCCCAGTATGACTTCCATAAATACCTTCATGCAGCTCTTCAAGGAGTAATTCAGTTGCTTCAGGATGTACACATAACAAATACGGTCCTGAAAAGAAACATTTATATAATTTCTGGTTCTCGGATAGCCAGAATCGAGTAGTTTTTCTCCGTACCTTGTCAGCTTCTGACTTTTCTTCAAGCAAAGTGTCTTCCTTCAAGAATATAACTATAGGATCCATTCAGCTAGGCCTTGTTCTGGCATGGTGAACGAGGACTTTCTCTCTCCTCATTTTCGCAGGTTTGTACAAATCCTCAACAAGGATAACTCAAGGCAAACTCTGTGCCGAGGAGGTTGCCAGAGTGGCTAATGAATCAACATGTGGCTAATGAATCAACATGTGAATTTCCACTTCTAGGAATGTGCAACAAATTAAAATATTCAAACTCCGATTGTAGATATCTAACTTGACTTAAGTACCCCTGCATTCTTTCATCTTTCGCTTCAAATTCTCCTTTTACTTGGCCAACAACTAATTTTGAGTCCAAGAAAACCTCCACTGCCTTTCCGCCCATTTTCTAAATCATGGTCATCCCCATAAGTAAAACTTTATACTCAGCCTCATTATTTGTAGCCGAGAAGTCCAACCTCAATGAATTTTCAATGGTGATCTTCTCAGGTGACACTAACACTAGCCCCACTCCGGACCCTTTTTGGTTCGCTACACCATCGACATACACCTTCCATAGTAAGGGAGTCTGCTATGAGATCGTGCCAACCGATTGTCCATCCATGTGTTGTGTTTTTGCTGATTCTTCTAACGGGGGTTCAGCAAACTGGGCTATCAGATCCGCAAGCACTTGGCCCTTGACGGTGAAGTACGAGGCATGTACTTGATTTCAAAAGCCCCAGAATTATGCCCCATTTGGCAATTCTCCCCATGTAGTCCGTATTTCGAAGTATAGCCTTAAGTGGGAGTTGAGTCAGAATAACGACTGTATGAGCCTGAAAGTAGTGGGGAAGTTTTCGTGTACCATGCACTACTGCCAAAATGGCTTTTTCCAATGGTAGATAGCGCACCTCGGCCTCATGCAGGGACTTACTCACATAGTAAACTGGTCGCTGTATACCACTATCCACTCGTATTAACACTAAACTTACAGCCTGAGGGACTACAGCGATATAAGCAAACAAGATTTCATCCACCTTAGGGCTAGACATAATGGGTGGCTGAGCTAGATACTCTTTAAGTTGCCGAAAAGCCATGGCACACTCCTCGGTCCACTCAAATCCTTTCCACTTGTTCATCAGTAGGAAGAACGGTCTACATCTATCTGCTGACCAAGAAATGAATCTGTTTAAGGTAGCAGTCATCCCTGTTAACTTTTGAACCTCCTTTGGATTCCGAGGTGGCTTTAGGCTAGTAATTGCCTTAATTTGATCTGGATTGACTTCAATTCCTCGATGAGTAATCATGTAGCCTAGAAACTTGCCTAACCCAACACCAAAAGAGCATTTGGAAGCATTAAGCTGCAGCTTATGGTTCCTCGGAATTTCAAAAGTATTTTCAAGATCTGTTATGTGCTCGAACACCATCTTACTTTTTACCACCATGTCGTCTATGTAGACTTCAATACTCTTACCCAGTTGTGACTCAAACATCCTAGTCATCATTCTTTGGTACGTAAATCCTGCATTTTTTAAGCCGAAAGGCATCACCTTGTAATGATAGTTCCCAGTGGGTGTAACGAAGGCCCTTTTTTCCTGATCGTCCAAAGCTAGTGGTATCTGACGGTACCCTTGGAAGGTATCTAAGAAGCTCATCCGAGGGTGACCCACTGTTGTGTCCACCAACTTGTCTATCCGAGGCATAGGGAAGGGATCCTTTAGGCATGCCTTATTAAGATCCATGAAATCCACACACACTCGCCACTTCCCACTTTTCTTTTTCACTACCACAATGTTGACCAACCATTTAGGGTAAAAAACTTCCTTAATAGCCCCAGCTTGTTTGAGTTTCAACACTTTGGTTTTGATAGCGTCCGCATATTCCTTGGACGGACGTCGAGGCAACTGCTTTTTCGGTGTGATGGATGGATTAACGTTTAGATGATGGCAGATGAAGCTCGGATCCACCCTCGGGGCGTCATAAGCATCCCACGCAAACACGTCAACGTTGTGGCCAAGAAAATCAATCAACTTCACCCTTTCTTCATGGGGTAATTGAGTCCCAACCTGAAAGAATTTCTCCGAATCGTCCCCTATAACAACCCTTTCCAGATCCTCGCATTTTGCCTTCTCGGCTGATTGATTAACCGGTAGCGCTGGGGTTGTTAATTGCTATAAACTGCCTTCAACAAAGGCCGAGGACTCGGCATTAAGTTGATGGGAAACCGCAGCCACTAAGCATTGCCTAGATGTGGATTGATTTCCTAAAATCTCCATGACTTGGCCCTCAGACGGGTACTTCACCTTCTAGTAAAGGGTAGAAGAAACAGCCCCTAGGGTATGAAGCCAAGGTCTGGCCACAATGGCTATGTAAGGGGAATAGGTGTCCACCATAATGAAATCTACTTCGACCACCTCCAATCCAATCTACACAGGTAGTCGAATCTAGTCCTTCAGAATAACGACCTTCCCATCAAAACTTATCAAGGCCAAATCGTACTTAGTTAAGTCCTCGAGCTTCAATTTTAGCCCCCTATACAAGTTAGGGTACATAATCTCGGCGCCGCTACCTTTGTCCACCAATACTCTTTTCACATCATATCCCCCAATCCTAAAGGTAATTACCAAAGCATCGTCGTGAGGTTGGATGGTTCCAACCTTGTCTTCCTCCGAAAAGCCCAAAATTGGTTGGATCTCTAGTCTAGCCTTCTTTGGTTCTGATCTCGCATCCTCAGTGGACACCTTAGCAACAGACATTACCCTGGAATGACAGGATCCAGTTCTCCCTGGTGCAGCAAAAGTGACATTTATCGTTCCTAAGGGGGGACTTGAAGAGCTATCTCTCCGGGGTCCTGAGTTGGCCTAGCTCCCCTGGCCACTGGAGTGGTGTAGGAGTTATTTTAGTTGGCCTTCACGAACGAGTTGTTCCAAGTGGTCCCACAGACTCCTACAATCCTCTGTGGTATGTCCATGATCCTAATGGTATTGACAACAGAGGTTGTGGTTACGCCTTTTAGGATTTTCCACCATTTTACTTGGCCGTTTAAAGAATGGCTCATTCTTAATCTTCTCCAAAACTTGATGCACTGGCTCTCGGAACACGACATTAACTGTCTAAAGATTCACCGATCCTGATTGTCCCACAAAATCTCTCCATGGTCTACTGTTATTGTACCGACCCGACCTGAAATCCATCCTCTCTTGAGGGATAACCTTATCCTTTCCTTTCCATTGCTGCTGATCTTCCTCAACTCTTTTATACTTATCAATCCGGTCCATGAGTTGGCACACACCGGTGACAAGCTTGCCAGTTAGTGATTTCCTTAAGCCGTGACCAACGGGAAGTTCGAACGTAAAGGTATTGATGGCTACATCATCAAAGTCACCATCTACCTCATTGAACATCTCCCAGTATCGATCCGAGTACGTTTTCAAGGTCTCCCCTTCTCGCATATTCATGGACAGTAAAAGGGCCAAAGGCCGAGGAACTCTGGTGCTAGCAATAATCGAGAGCCAAAGGCCTGTGTGAGCTCTTGAAAAGAACTAATGGAATTTGCCTTGAGGCCGTCAAACCATCTCATGACCACAGGTCCCAGACTGGATGGGAAAACTTTACACATCAAGGTTTCGTCTTTGAAATGGACAGCCATTCTTTGGTTGAAGTGACTCACATGCTCGACAAGGTCCATCTTGCCGTTATATATGGTGAAAGCGGGCTAATGGAATTGCTGAAGGAGTGCTGCTTCCTCAATTCTCTTTGTGAAAGGTGACCTGGAGAGTTGGAGCAACACTTTACTCATAGCGTTGCTTCCTACCCCCTTCCAGATCGAACTTCGAACCTTCCGTTCACGTCACTACTCCTCCTCATAAGAGAAAAACTCACTAGGCGGAGTTCGAGACCTTCGCCTATAGTTAGCGTCCTTCTCGCCATCAAAAGAGGTATCGGAGTTGGAAAGGGCTCTTTTGTGTCGTGCATGGCGCAACTTCCTCTTTAGTTGGTCAATTTCCAACTGTATGCTTTTGTTGACCTTTGCATGGGAAACGTGGCTTCCCCCCCAAGACTGGCTTTTCCCAATATGCATGGTATGTACACTTCCTTCACAATCACCTCTTTGCTCCAGATGGACGGAAGGATCGCCATGCTAGGATTCCAAAGACTCTGCTTCATGCAGGCCTGATCCTACCATGGTTGACCGTTGCTTTCACTATCACATAAGTTCTTCCCACAGATAACGCCAATTGTAAGGACACAATTTGCAACCCTAGCCTAAAGGATATGGGATGTAGGCCCAATGAGTTCAGCACAATAAATTTGTATAGAGTAAGTGAAAGAACTGGGCCACTAGTGAATTTGGCAACGGCTAATCAGGATTTAAAAGATGAACAAGTAAGCCAAGTATGTAGATATTAAAGGAAATATGTGGCCAAGGAGAAAGATTATTGAACAAACCACTGGAATTGAGTTCTAATACAGTGTTCAAGGCAACAGATATTCTTCTTCCTCTTCTTTTTTGTCCCCCTCCCTCCTCATGAGAGGTCATTTACGTTATATAGTTCCTCTTTCAACATCTTCATCATACACTTATTAATCATCTAAGCCTTCACTTGAGTGCATGTCTCATCAGACATCTTCTTTAGCTTTCTGTGAATGGTTGTAGTTGAGAATGCACTATTCAGGAGTCCTTTCCACATAAATGCGGCCAGAAAAGCTGCTGCTGGGCATTTAATGCGGTGGTAGCAGTTTTTCTTTTAGATATTTTTGAGCTTCTACCACCCTTGTACATGCCTGAAGTTCATCCTTATCATTGGAATTTCTTGGAAGGTTGTCTACACTGCATAAGTGTAGGTTTGATCGATATTCGACTTGTCCAAAGAGGAGGTATTCCTCGGACTACGTTCCTCCATTCTTCTCTTACGCGATTTTTAACTTTGGGGCCTCTTCCAATTATTTACTCCTCCTCGAACATATACACGTCTTCGGATAAGGCCCAAGGCCAACACACAAATTTGGGATCTTACCCCCACAATATATATTTCAACTAAGGAAGCTCATTTGAACCCTTGAATTACCTTTAACGTCTGGTTTGGTTGTAAGTAGTAAAGAAAAAGTAGTAAATTCATATAAAAACAGTCTATCACATGGAATAATGATAAAAAATAATAATAATAATAATATGTGATAAATAGAAAGAGGGAAGGCATGCATTGCGGAGAAATCTGTGCTGAGATGATTCTTGTTGTCGGTGATCACGGATTTGTCTTTGCTTCTTACCATGCATGACCGCACCTAATAACAACAAAACTTGTATTTTCACTTCTCGAAGATTCCCTATTCCTCTGTGCAGTTTAGTGTTTCTGACATATTTTGGATTCAGTGACACTTCTCTATTGATCTAACGGCCATCACTACCACGACATCATAAAGGATAATTATTTTCTGTTTGCACGAAAATTTATGATGGACCTTAAGCTTATAGGTTAGTGTGCTCTAGAAGATAACAAACTTTAAGAAGATTCGTCCCATAAAGTTTTTATATGGCTAGAAGTATTTCTTTTTAATTTTATTGTTTGGTTTTTTTTCTTTTCTTTTTCAAAGTAGAAAGAGAGCTATGGTCCAACAAATACAATTGGGATTTGGGAGTAGACCATCAAACTAGAAGTTATTTTTTCTCTGAATTAATTAAAGAAGAAATACCATGGCTTTCAATTGGAACGAGCAAAGTGTTGAATCAGAGCCAAAGAAAAAAGATAATATTATGAAGAAATGAGTTTAATTTTGAAGTCTTAGTGTTGAAAAACCAAATTGAGGAATAATATTTTGATAAGTTCTTGACTTATCAACAAAGCAGCACGCCATTAAATAAAAATAACATTATTAGACTACGTGCATGGAAATAGTGATGGGATAATGACAGAACCTTTTTAGTTGGTCCTTAAGCTATAACATGCTCCCTTTGGTAAAAAAATAACTAAATGTACGTTTTAATTGAGGAAGGAGTGAAAAGAAGTAGAGTAAAGTTAATGGAAAATAGACTAATTTGAAATTAATTTGTGAATAGTAAGCCTATTCAATTAATAAAGATATTTAATTTCATATCTTTACTAATGTTTTCAAAATGATTCGAGCATCAACGTCATTTCTCGTATTCTTTTTTAACATTTCATTCTCTCCTCCAAAGGGGAAAAATATTAACAAAACACTGCATGGTGAACTACTTAAACCACCATGAAAAGAACTAAAATATCAGCTAAAATATGCCTCCTCTTTTTCACAATTCCACTCCGATACAAATTCTATACAAGAAGGTGCTCTCAAATGCTAGATTTTTTACTCAAAATGGGGTATCCCTTAGCAAAAGATCCGGTTGTCCTTATTACTGGCTAATGGTTAATTATCAATATTTATTACAATTTAAAAGTCTTTTTTTAACTGAGCAAACAATGATGCTAGTAGTAATAATATTACAATAGTAATAGTGTCTCACTAGACATTAAGCTTAGCAAGGATTTGAGAGAATTAGGCCTTCTGTAGCTATCCAAAGTAGTTGTCTGGTGCAGCATGTGATCAATATTTAAACACAAGCTAGCTTGTTTGTTTTATAAGCTCATAGTCATTGAGAGTTGAAAAGCTGAAACCATCGCCTATCTGCCAGCGAAAGGTCAACTCCTCAAATCCCTTCCATTAATTTATTCGTTGCAGTCCACTGGAACAGATCTATATATTATTGCATGAGAATACGTAGCCCTATAAATGCGGATCAAACCATTATTCCAGAATGAGTATGTTTGTCCTCTTTCCAGACCATGAGACCATGACCACCACCTCCTCCATCTCTTCGTTCATCATGTCACATCAAACTTAATTAATGTACGTATGACCATATATATCATGGTATATACTTACTTGTACCATCATTTCTTTCTCTAACCAACAGGCTTGGCTTGAAAGTTTAGATCCAATAAGGAAGGGCCCAAAAAGTTAGAAGCATTTTGGAATGGACTTAAGGAGTGAGTTTCCCATTGACAAGCTCCATTGTGCAGTCTTTCAATGAATTTTAGGTAAAATACATTTTAAATAATATATTTCTGTGGAAGTTGCAAAAGGTTTAAATTGAATAAGATTGTGACAAATTAAACTGACTATTTCTTTTGGAATTAATATTTATATGTGAGTGTTGTGTGTATTTAGTTAAGCAGTGGAAGTCCCAAATGAAGTAAAAAAATTGAGGGTTTATTTCTTTTCTTTTTAAAATATGGAATTTTCGAACCATAAACATGACACCACTTAAAAACATTATTTTCTACAAAGATGATACCTGAGCTCATATATATATTAAGGGATGTTTGGAAGAAGAATTGAAACTCTAAAACAATCTGTGGATTTGATTTCTTTCTATTTCTTTTCCAGATATAGAGTTGCATAGCAATCAACTCAACGTGTTAGATTTAGATTCAGTGCACCATAGTAATACTCTTAGATTTAGACATTAACCTGTAATTCATGATACTGTTGCCTAATCGAATGGACTTTAAACCGTTTACCTAATTCTTGTTTTTTACTCATGTCCTGACCCATTTTTGCTCTAAATGATGAAGAACCTGCCAAACCTTTTATCTTAATATGTTCTTGGAATCTTGGATGAATTTATAATTCAATTTTAAAAAATCCATACAACCTTCTTTATTGTGTAAATTTCTGCCAAGATATGAAAATCATAATTTTACGCCACAGTTGGACATCCCCCTATGAATGAAATTGCTCCCACAAAAAAAACCCCTCAGAGTAGGATCTTTATATGCATAATTGAATCATTAACTTGTAGGGGCAATTGATGTTGAAATGGATTTGAATCCATCCATGTATAGCACACATGATAGTTAAAAACTAATATAAACTTGAAATGACAGCCATTAATTTTACCCGTAATCTCATTGTTCATTTCTTACCTGATCAACTAAGGCTTATCTTTGTCTCTAGTTGAATTTTTAAAGCTTGTAAGTGACCTGAATTGCGGATAATTAAACCTGACAAGATAAGCTGTTAGTCTGGACCATATATAGTTAGTAAAAATGGTATGTGTATAACACAATAAACATACGAACATGTATATTTCTGCATCTCTCAAGAAAAGAACATTTCAAAAATACAACAAAAGAATACAGGAACGAAGAAAGAACGATACATGTTAAGTATGTGTATCCAAGGGCGGCATTACATCGTCTTGAGGGGGTTCAATTGAACCCCCTGACTTGAAATATATAAAATTATATATATTGTTAGGGTTTTAGACTCCTGTTGAGTCAAATTTTATCAAATCTTAGTCAAATAATTAGTTATATTAATTCCGCAACAGAACTGATTTAAACAAATATCAAACAGTCACAAATCAAATGAACACTAAAAATGATAACTCATGAAAACTTTTGAAACTGTGCTTTCAAAGTAAAAAAACTAAGAAGGATTTAACCTAAACAATCCTCAAGGCAACATTTTACTAATAGAATGAAAGTTTGTACAATAAATATAACTCTAAATCTACTGCTACCTCATGTAGTATTTATTCAAGTGACCACACCAAACTCTAAATTTACTGACTCTTCTACTGTGAAACTGTTGCAAACAAGCTCATTTATAACTTTGAGATCTCCACTCAAAGGTTTCAAACATCAACTGTGGTTGACTTGATGTAGCAACTTTACTTTATAACTGGATATTTTTTTTGCACAAAGTCTCCAGCTGTAGCTCCAAAAAGGTATAGAAAATCTACAGATCTGCGTACAGAACATTGCCCTCTTGAATGTGCAAAAACAAGCTCTAGGATTTTCATTTAAATATCCTTAAGTTCCATCAAAACCCTAGATCTAATGGCTGAGATAAAAGCAAAATCTGAAATCTAGAGATAAACGAATCTCAATCAGTCAAGATAAGTGATTCTTTTCTGCACTTATCTTTTTCTGATTTCTTAAGTCTTCAAACTGTGCTGAACTTCATTTGTTTTGCTTAGCTAAATATTTCTAGACTAAACAACCATACAAACTAAGTTCTAATAGTTACAATTTTTTCATGGTTGCTAACCTAAAAATATAGATTTTACTATCTCTTGCTTTGGCAATCCATGACAAAACCACAATACAATAAAGACTCAAATACATTAGCCATAAAATACACAATTCTACAAACTAAACATACTTTTAGAAAGCTACAAGAAGAAGAACGTATGTCTTGAATATAGAATATACCAGTCTTTCCTAAAACACTAAACAAATGCATAAACGCATGTATTTGTAGAAATATAAACAAATAAAAATAGTCACAATGCTATATACAAAAATACTACAAAGAGTAACAATAAAAGCATGTGAAACATACTTAGCCTGATACCAATTCTAACAAAAGAGAACACATAATCAGGGCTAAAAAAATAGGTACAAAACCAAATTGTTTTAAACTTAAAAACATGAAAAATAAATAAGCAAACAAACAAAATAAACCATGCTCCCCCTCAAGACAAGGTCCCCCTCAAAACAACATCTCCCCCTTTTTGTCATGATGGACAAAGGGGTCACTCATCATCATCATCAGATTCAACCGGATCACCACCTTGGCTAGAAGAAGAAGCACCACCAAAAGGTCTCACAACCCTCCTCAAATCATCAATATTTTTAGCCATTAAGGATATGACCTGTCCATGTGTCAACTGTGTGTCCATGATCACATTTACACATTGATTGAGCAACTGTAACTGTACCATGATGGATTCTAGAGAGGCACCCTGTGGCATAGGTGGTGTAGGAGCAAATGATGGAGGAACATCTACTTGTTGAGGTTGTGGTTCATCTTCTAAATCATCATTATCATCTTCTACACCTGAAGTACTTATTTTTCTCTTATCTCCCTTTTTCTTGGTTAATTGTGCCTGCATTTTCTTTAAAGTGACAGAACCAAAGGCTAAAGGAACCCTAAGCTCTATAAAAGGTGTAGGCAAGTAGAAACCAAAATGTATGAGGATACGAGTGATTGTGACAAGAAGATACAAATCATGATGATAGTCATGAGAGAAGTACACACCCAACAGAGATAGACAAAGTACAAAAGGTAGATCAATAGGAAGAGAAGAGCATAAAGAAAGAAAGCTCGCTCAACAATAATGGTATTACCATGTGAAAGAGGAAAGAGATTAGCACCCATAATTTTGTTGAAAAGACAGACTTCATTAGTAAAGCCCACAGTTTTTGCATTTGCACTAGTACCTAAATGGCGCCTACAGCCACAAAACCAACTAAGAACAACATCCCTATCAGGATCATTTCTAAAAAGATAACCTAGTTTAGGTACACAAGGAATCTCTAAAGCAATTGCAATGACATCTTCATCAATGGAGAATATACTTCCACATATTAATACGTGAAAACTATTCTCCAAAGAGTTACATTCAAACATGTTGGCATAGAATTCAGGAATGATCTCATCAGGAACAATAGGAAAACCATAACACAAATTCAACCAATGTTGTTATTCCAAGATGTGAGGTATACAGAAATGCCTTAACTTGTTAAGTTTAATCTCTCTTTCACCAAAGATTTTTCTTTTACACTAAATATTCACATAGTTTTTCTCATGCTCTAGGTTCCTAAACCTATGAGTATTATGTGAGATTCTTGGTACAGTCATTTCATGGGTTTGACCTCTAGTCATTTTTCTCTTAGGAGCCATAAGGCTAGAATGATTTCACCAAATCACAAGAAAACAACCACAAGGAACACAATGAATGAAAATATCCACACAAAAAAAAAAAAATATATATATATATATATATATATGCATGTATGCATGAATGTACTCATTTATGTAAATTTGTTGATGCATGAACCATTTCAAGTACAATTATATAGTGCATAGAGTGAAAATCAAAAAAATCCAAGTGTTCATAAAGAAAAATTCAAAAATCCCCAATTTGAAACCCTAGATTATGAACATATGTCAAGAACACTGTATAATCTTACTTAATTTCATCAAAAACACTTAAATAAGCGTGGGTATACACTTAATTTCATTAAACTACAACACCCAAACAAAAACCCCAAATTTTTCTCAAGAACATTCAAACCCCAAATCCCTAATTTCTACTTGAAATGCATGAAAGAAATGAAAAATAAGAGTTTAGAATTACTTACCAAGCACTAGACAACAAAACCTTGAAGAAATTGACTTGAAAAAGATGGTTTTGTCGTTTGTGAAGTTTGGAGTCGAGAGAAATGAATGAGTCAAAAAGAAGTGAGAAGATAGTGTGAAAACTAACCCACGTATTTGCACTACAGATATTTATAACCCGAGGCTCAATCAGTCAAGCTAGTGTTGAGCTAGGGGTCGAGCAAGCAAAGCTTCAAGAAAATTTTTCTAGGAAAACCTTGATCGGCTAAAGTAATCGAGGTCAGGTGTTAAGATTCTCGACCAGTCGAGAAAGGTGTCGAGCCAGGTGTCAAGAGCACAAAGACCAGAAAAGAAATTAAAGAATCTATTTTTCATGAAAAATAAAATGATCATGATATGCCACAATATGCACGTGAACATTTAGTCAAAATTTCACAAAACTCAAAACAATTTAGATTTGCATATACTAAAAAATAATGAACTCAAGGATTAAGTAATCAAAAGATTAATCAAATCGAGTACCCAATATAACAAAGAATATGCTTGTGTGTATGAAAAACTAGTTAGTGTACTAGTGTTATCAATTATGAGATAAAAAAAACTACAAACACACAATATAATCAAATGAATTATATCACATCTACTTTATGGGGACCATCACCTTAAAGTTACATTATATGACTCCCACATCTCCTTAATAACTACTTGCAATCAAAGACATGTGCATAAAAAATGAGCTTTTTACTACAAGCACAGTCTAGAGCATATATTTTTACAGGAAAATTTTATCAAGCCCATACCATTTTTATTTATTTTACCCTTTACTTTTTCTTATGTTTTGTGCATCGCTTACTTGCACGGGTTTTACTTTTTAGCACTAGGGTATGTTGATTGGCAAACACAAGTGGTGAGTCATTAATGCCTTTCGCTCAAAAAAAAAAAAAAAAAATTTGTCATTTCCATCAAAGAGAGTAATAATAGACTCAAATAATTTAATCATAAGTTTTTAGTCAAGTATCACACAAAATTTAACACTTGGTTAACTGACATAGTGTGTGCATATAGAGTACTCAACCAAGCTATATGGGGTACACGAGTAAGAAGAATCAATTTCTTAACTAATTTATGAGTACATGTACTTTCAAGTACACGATTCAAAAAAAATTGTTTTTTTTTTTTTTTTTTGTTCTTTTTCTTTTTATGAAAACTAAATAACAACCTAGGCAAAAACAATGAATGAAAAATCCAATGCAACTTAATAGAAAAACAATAAGCAAGATGGTCAACAAATTTGGAAAGAAGGCACATGACCAAAGGAAGTCAAAACTTCAAACAATAGAGTTTTTCTCCATCCAAATTTTGGACGGAGCATGAATAGGTCTAGTTTTCCTAACTTTAGGTTTAGACCAATAAGATGCAGTTTAAAGACCTTAATTTTTTACAATCAAATTCAAAACTGTAAAGTTGTGATTTCCAACTATATTGTGTTGGCTTTAATTCCGTACCAAATTTGATTGTAATTTCTTCAATCTTTTTCCCCGTATGTATGTGGGTTTAATTGTAAGGGATGAGTGTGAGAGATCGGTGAAGAATCAAGCTTCAAAAGTTGAACAAGTGGATTTCGCGCCTGGCTCGCGACTGTCTCCCGAGAAGCAACCCACGAAAAGAGCCACGTATAGAGCACATGACTGGAAGATGAAGAGTCGTGCCAGGCTGGAAATTTTGCAACTATCTCGCGGGTAAAGCCAACCCGTGAAGGACCCACAAAACTCTCTGTTTGGCAAAAAGTTATGTTTTGCTTTACCAAGTGTTTACCCACACTTTATATACCATCATTACCCACAAAGTGTAAGAAGTGCTTTTCAGAGACAAAACGCTAGAAAATACATTTGGGAGTTAGAGATTGTTATACCCACAATCATCTACACATTTCCTTGTGGTTTTCCTCAACTCCTACCTCTCCATCTCTAGATCTTTGAAAGGTTGATAGCCCAAACTCTTACCACACCCATTCTGAGTGTAGTGAGATTTTGGTGCTGGTGGGAAGTATTGGAAAGAGCCATTCATTGGTGGATACAATCAAGCTGAATTGCGGGATTCGAAAAGCTAGAGAAGACAAGGCTCCAAGAAGTCAGTTGGTAGCAGGAGCTTGGAAGGCTCAAGTACATGAGGTAGACTAGAATTGAAGGGTCTTTTGTTATTCGTGTACTTTAACTTTATTCTCTAGTGGATCGATTTCGACTTGGAGGGTCGTTGAGAGGTTTTTCGTCGAGTTCTTTGGTTTCCTCTTTGATAACACGTCTCGGTGTTATCTTGTGTTTGCATCTCTCTTCCCTACTCTTTAAGCTTTCATTTTATTGTAGATAATGGATGAATATGGCTTAGGGTAGTGTTATCGGTTCTTTGTGCTTAATTACTCTTGTTCAGCACTTAGTATAAGTTAGAGTAAAAGCTATCTAGCCGTAATTTTTAATTGGGGGTCTAAACAATTGCTCTTAGGTTTTAACACAAATCCGAGCTTTCAAAAACCTTAACAAGTTCACAAAGAAGAGGCATGGGATTTTGAGAGTTCACTTTGGTGACTTTTTCTTTCTTAGTGGCCTTCTTTTCAGCATGAAGCTTGAAGAAATTTGGACAAGTATGTCCAAAAGCACTACAATGGTGACAAAATTGAGGATTCTCGGGATTATCTCTCTTTTTAGGATTTGAAGTAAGTACGGGTTTAGACTTAGTTATATCATCTTAACTTCTTTTTCAACCTTTGGTTCTTTTACTTCAAGATTAGCAATTTTCACAGATTATGGAACAAAACAAGAACTAGTTGTGAAAGCATAAGAAGCAATATTACTCTTGTCAAGTCCTAAACCAGTTTTGTCAAAGCTAGATTTTTTAGAGTTAAAATATCATCAAGTTTGACTCAGAACCTCTATCTAGCTTTGCTCTAGTCAACAATAAATGAGTCTCAAGATCTTTCACTTTTCCAAACAAAGACACATTTTCCTTTCTCAACACAGAATCAAAGAAGTCTTTTCACTTAGTTGCATAACAAGATCATCATTTTCAATTTTCATCTCATTTAATTTAGACTGAGCAACTTTAGTATTCTTTTCAGAATGAGCAGCACTTTGTTGTAAGCGTCGTGTAAATTTGCATTGTCCTCAAGAATCACATCAAATTCAACTTTAGGTTCAAGATAATCTTTCTCATTTTCATCAAAAATAGCCATAAAGGCTATAAAGTTTCCTTCTTGGTCACTTTCAAAGTCAAAAAACTCTTCACCACTAAAGGTAGCAGCAAGAGCTTTCCCTTTGCTCCTCAAATAGGTGGGACATTCAGTCTTGAAGTGTCCGAAGCCTTGACAGCCAAAGCATTGTTGTCTCAAGGAATTGTTAACATATTAATTTAATTTATCTTTAAAAGATTTCAAATTTTATGTTTGTTCCTTTTTGGGAGGCTCAGGTTTTTTAGAATTCTTTTGAAATCCTCTATTTCTAGAGTTTCTCTTAAACTGCTTAGCTAGGTAAGCAGCATCAACTGAGGCTAATTCATCATCAAAAGAGTCAACTTCATCAACAAATTTCAATGCAATAGACTTTTGCTTATTAGATCTAGGAAAATCTAATTCATAAGTCTGAAGTGATCCAACCAACTTTTCCATAGGAATAGAGCCAATATCTTTACTTTCAATGATGGCTATAACCTTAGGTCTGAAATCATCAGTCAAAGATCTCATAATTTTTCTAACAATCTTAGGACTATCATAAACTTCACCTAAATTAAGGCTAAGTTTACAATATCATTTAGCTTGGCATAAAAATTATCAAAAGATTCATCTTCTAACATTTTTATGTTTTCAAATTTTGTAGTCAGTTGTTGAAAATTGTTAATTTTAATAGCTTTTGTTCCTTCATGAGTAGTTTCAAGAATAGTTCATGCAGTTTTAGCAACCTCAACATTTGATATTTTCTTAAATTACTTAGGAGAAACACCATTGAATATAGTATGGTTGAATAAGAGATCTGGGGTTCAATCCCCGCCTATACAAAAAACTTATCGGTATCTTGATCTGATGAAAAAGAGCTATCATCAGAAGTGGACGTCATAGGTTGAAACCATCTCAAAATATGAAAACTTGTAAAATGAAATTTTAAAAATTCATGTATTTGTGTGTGTGTGTGTGTTTTTTGTGTCGATAACTCAATATATTCTAGTTCTTTTTTTTTTAATTTTGATTCATTTAAGTTTCTTAATGAGCCACCTAAAAAAAAAATTCTAGAGCTGCCACTGTGTTTATCATACATTTATTTTTAAAAATTCGCCACAAAAACTACATAAACATCTGCCATATGCTTGTTTTTAGATAAATACAATAATTTTTGTATTACGATCATAATGAAGATTTTCAACAATTTAGTTCAAAATAATCTACTTAATAAAGATATTATTTCAATCGACACTAATAATTCAACAATAGCACTAATATTCATCTCGATGCTAATACTGAATTATATATCAACTAATCACAACATATCAAATAATGTTCTTCTTAGTTGAGCCTACTTACCGTTTCTCTCAATTTTTTTTTAAATGATTACTGTAGGGTCCCATTTCGAGCAACCCCCATACAATAAATTTGTAGAGAGTGGATAGAAGAGCTAGGCACTAGCAAGAAACCCAACAATCGGTGTGGGGTTACAAGAATAAAAGCAAGAATTTGACTACGTGTTCTTGAGGAAAGTTCATCCTCGGCCCAGTCCGAGGAGCTCTTTCCTTAGAACCAATACATACAAAGGTTCTCCTTGAACACCCTGAGAACCCCTTAATTTTCCCCATGAAGGGCCCAACCCCCCCTTTACTTTGGGGGTTCTATCTATTATGTGGTTTTGTTCAGTTGATCTCTGTCATCCACTTGTCGGCCATCTGAACTTGTGTCTGAGGGCTTGTCCCATCAACCGCCTTTGCAGGCTTTTCTGTTAGTTGCAGAAATCAAGGCACCACTGTTTGCTGGTCAATTCGCCATTAACACGGCCAGAGTGTTGGTGGCGTGCATTTAATGGGCGAGTGACAGCTTCCTGCTTTCAATGCCGGCCTGCCGAGGACGTGGGCATCCTCGGCGAGGTCCTTTGATGACTTGGGCCTCTCCCACTTATCCTCGGATTATGCACTTTCCTCAGCGTGGGTCTTAGGCCCGATATGGAGTGGGCCGGGGTTGCCAAATATTTGGGCCCCACAATAGCCCTTCAAAATTCTGTTACCCGGCCTCTCTGGCGAGGAGGAGGATTTTGATGTTCTCAGGCCTATGTCCTAATCTGTCAAGCCTTGCCTTTCTATCAGTGTCGCAATCCTTTCAACTGCCCTGGGGACGTTCCTGGCGTTTCGGTATTTAGAGCGTGCCTTCATTAAATTTCGGCGACTCTGTGTCCTCCACGTTCAACGGTGTGATGATGAATGAACGGTGGGGATGCCCCTGGCTCATTGGGCGGGAAAGCCCGTGCGGTAATTTTTAATAGGGGGTATAAATACCCAGTTGAACTGATTCATCCTTTTACTTTTGCATCCAAGAGATCTTGTGCACATGCTCCGAATTCGATCACATCTCCAACTGTACTTGCAACTCCCCTTAGCACAAAAAGCCTGCCCGAAGAGCTCTCCCTTATTTCTGTAAGTCTTCTTCTCTCTCTAGTTCATACTGTTCGCTTGAGTTCCTTGGTAGTTCTTTAGGATGGGTAGGCTTAAGAAGTTAGTTGAGTCTGAGGAGTCAATGGACAAATTCGTCGCTAATTATAGGATCCCCGATACAGTGGGCTTGAGGTACTGTGGAGAGCGGGAATGGAGTTCGAAGAGGAAAGAGGGTGAGGTGGCGATTCCTATAATCACCTTTCTGGAGGGTGGAGTGAGGATCCCCATGGGGCCGGTGATGAGGGACTATCTTAGGCACTTCAACTTATCTCCCACTCAGTGTGCCACTAATATTTTTAGGATCTTAGGTTGTGTGGATGCCTTGAATGAGAAGATGGGGCTGAGGCTAACCCATCATGATGTAAATTGGTGCTACAAACCCCAACGCCTGAAGGAGAAGTCTTATTACATGAGGACGAGGGACGATAAGGTCCATCTCATCCAATGCCTCCCTGAGTCCAACAAGGGTCTAAACAAAGACTTCCTCATTGTGTCCGGGGAGTGGCACGAGGGCCTTCTTTGCCTAACAGTGGAGGGTACACCAAGTGGGGCATCCAGACTAGGAGAGCATTTAGTTCTTTGCGCTTTAGTGTCCTGCTTCGCTTGGTTTTTGACAGGGACTTGCTTTCTTCTATGCAGATCCGCGAGCTTTTGAGTGTCACTTCGGCCAGGTTAATATGGAAGACTTGGAGAAGGTGCTGAGGTCAGAGATCTTTGTGAATAAATACGACGACCAAGTTAGAGCTGCCCACGTGGTCCTAGGATACGACTCGATCCAAAAATCATTCTCGACTCCGAAGAACGTGATCCGAGCTGGAGATCCTCGGCTGCGTAGCATCACCGTAGTCGAGCGTGAATTTCTAATCCCCGAAGGGTCTCCAATTCCTGAGGGCATACCGTTGGCAAGTACTTCTTCATCTGCTCAAGCTGCCGAGGCAGAAGGAGAAGAGGAGGTTGCTGACTCAGGTCCGTCCGAGGACGAGTTTGGCGTGTTCGACCAGCCCCATTCACCCAAGGACCCTTCTGGTGATTTAGGTGACCCAGTTTAACTGAAGCAGACTTTCTGTCAGAGGAAGCCACTCTTCAGTCGAAGATGAGTTTCAAGAAGCGACCTCAGAAGAGCTTGCTGGCACTGATCGAGGGGCAACCAAAGGGGGACGCGCCGGGGAAGTCTACTCCCGAGCTTCTTCCTTCCGAGCTTCCTCCTGCCGAGCTTCCTCCTTTCGAGTTTCCTCCTCCCTTACCCTAGCAGAGTTCGACGTCTAGGTCTAAGCCCATCAATCCTCCGCAGAAAAAGGACAAAGGCAAAAGACCTAGGGGGAAGAAGAGTCTGATCCTCCCCAGAGTGGTGGCAATACTCGGCCGCCATCAAAACAGCTAAGGATAGGGCGCCGAGGCCAAGAAAAGCAGGCCTTTATCCAGGCCGGGGCCTAGGTTTGGCTTCCTGCCCCCATGCTCCATGGGAAGCCTCTGATAGAGGATGCCTCCCTCAGGAATCCTCAAAGGGGTGAGGATGCACTCGTTGCTAACGCATTGGGGAGGTCCTTGTTACTCCTTGCGGACATGGCCCAGCTGGGGGCTTTGAGGAGCAAGGAGGTCTTCCTCAGCCTTAAGCAATACTTGGGCATGGTAAGCTTTCTGATTGCTTGTGATTTTCTTGACTTTCGATTCTTTGGCTCCTTATCTGCTGCATACTAGTTGCAATTGGCAGGCTATCCAGGCTACCTTCAGGCTGGAGGACATAGCTAGTAGCCAGAGCAAGGTTGCAGGCTCAGAGCGCACCAAGCTGTCTGAAGCCGTGCGGACTCTCAATACTTCCAAGGCCGATCTCAAAAAGGCGACAGACCAGTTAAAGAAGATGAAGGCAGCTCGAGACAAGGCTAAGTCAGCTTTTACTGCCGTCGAAAAACTGGCTCTAGACCAAACGGACAGCCTACTTAAGGCAGAGGATCAGCTGAGGATAGCTAGAGAGGAGATCGCAACCCTGAAGGAGAGGGTGCTTGAGGCAGATAAAGCTAGAGGCGCTGCGGAGTCTGCTATGGACGAGGCTCTGAAAGCCAAGGAGGAGGCTGAGTCTGCCAAAGTCGAGGCTGAGGCCTCCAAAGACAGGGCAGCGCAGGATGCCTATGAGGCAGGGACGACTGAAACAAAAGACAATCTTAGAGCCCAAGTGCCTGGGGTGTGCAGACTTTACTGCTCCTAGGTTTGGAATAAGGCCCTTACAAAGGCTGGGGTCGAGGCCTCGTCTGATCTGTGAAAGGCAGAGAATGTGTTCTATCTTTACGCCATCCGTGAGGTCACCCCTTCAAATTCCGAGGCCGAGGTGGCTACCGAGGGCGCTGGGGTTGTTTCTGAGGAAGGTGTGCCTACTGCCATTACTTCGGGCGAGCCAACCAAGGAAGTTGATCCTCCTGAGGCCGTTGAGGCAAGCAAGGGTCCCATCGCCGATGCGCCTGGGGAGACCATGGACCCCTCAGCCGATATCCAAGCACCCCTTGTTAAGGAGGTATCTCACCCAGCTGACCCTCCCTAGGCTACGGTCCCAAGTGAGGGCCACAAGGATTCTGAGACCTCCTCTGCCCAGCCCCCTGAGGGGAGAGTTGAGATGGAGCTGAAGGAATGATCTTCCGCGTGCTCCTTTGCCTTGTTTTTCTTTTTTTTCTTTTTTTTAGCATTGTAATGGCACACTTGCCTTATATAACTCCCTTTTTTTTTTTAAAGACTCAGTAAAGTGCACATTTCGTTTCCTTTTACTCGTTTTGCTTGTCAGTATAGTATACATATACATATATATATATATATATATATATATACACATTACATGCATGATTCTGACTTCAATTGCGCTTCAGCCGACTACATTGATTGTCGTCCCCTGCAGTGCTACTAGTACCAAAGTGGTCAGTCTCACCGTAGGTTTAGGCCCGCGGTCAACACAAGACCTTGGTTCTGTCCAATGCTTAGATCCTCCTAAAGTGACTAGTTTCCCCATAGGTTTGAGTTCTTGGACCATGCAAGACCTTGGTTCTGTCTAGTACTTGGATTCTCTTGAAGCAGCTAGTTTCCCCATAGGTTTGACACCAAGGAACACACAAGACCTTGGCTCTGCTTAACACTTGATATTTCGTGGGGGGATGATTTCTCCATTGGCTTGGACCTTCTGAAGTGACTAGTTTCCCCATAGGTTTGGGTCCGTGGACCATGCAAGACCTTGGTTCTATCCAGCACTTAGTTCTTCTTTTGGTGACTGGTTTTCCCATAGGCTTAAGTCCCAGGACCATGCAAGACCTTAGTTCTGTCCAGCACCTAGTTCTTTTCCGAGTAGTTAGTTTCCCCAGAAGCTTAAGTCCGAGAACCATGCAAGGCCTAGGTTCTGTCTGACACTTAGTTCTTCTTTCGAGTAGTTAGTTTCCCTAAAGGCTTGAGTTCGAGGACCATGCAAGCTCTAAGTTCTATCTAACAGTTAGTTCTTCTTTCAGTAACTGGTTTCCCCAAAGGCTTGAGTCCCAGGACCATGTAAGGCCTTGGTTCTATCCAGCACTTAGCTCTTCTAAAGTGACTAGTTTCCCTACAGGTTTGGGTCCTTGGACCATACAAGACCTTGGTTCTGTCTAGCACCTAGTTCTTTTTTGAGTAGTTAGTTTCCCCAGAGGCTTGAGTTCGAGGACCATGCAAGGCCTAAGTTCTGTCTAACACTTAGCTCTTCTGAAGTGACGAGTTTCCCCACAGGTTTGGGTCCTTGGACCATGCAAAACCTTGGTTCTGTCTAGCACTTAATTCTTTTTTAAGTAGTTAGTTTCCCTAGAGGCCTGAGTCCGAGGACCATGCAAGGCCTAGGTTCTGTCTAACACTTAGTTCTTCTTTCAATAACTGGTTTCCCTAGAGGCTTGAGTCTAAGGACCATGCAAGGTCTTGGTTCTGTCTAGCACTTAGCTCTTTTGAAGTGACTAGTTTCCCCACAAGTTTGGGTCCTTGGATCATGCAAGACCTTGGTTCTATCTAGCACCTAGTTCTTTTTTGAGTAGTTAGTTTCCCCAGAGGCTTGAGTCCAAAGACCATGCAATGCCTAGGTTCTGTCTAACACTTAATTCTTATTTCAGTAACTGGCTTCCTCAAAGGCTTGAGTCCAAGGACCATGCAAGGCCTTGATTCTGTCCAGCACTTAGCTCTTCTGAAGTGACTAGTTTCCCCATAGGTTTGGGTCCTTGGACCATGCAAGACCTTGGTTCTGTTTAGCACCTAGTTCTTTTTTGAGTAGTTAGTTTCCCTAGAGGCTTGAGTCCAAGGACCATGCAAGGCCTAGGTTCTGTCTAACACTTAGTTCTTCTTTCAATAACTGGTTTCCCTAGAGGCTTGAGTCCGAGTACCATGCAAGGCCTTGGTTCTGTCCAGCACTTAACTCTTCTGAAGTGACTAGTTTCCCCACAGGTTTGGGTCTTTGGACCATGCAAGGCCTTGGTTCTGTCTAGCACCTAGTTCTTTTTGGAGTAGTTAGTTTCCCCAGAGGCTTGAGTCCGAAGACCATGCAATGCCTAGGTTCTGTCTAACACTTAGTTCTTATTTCAGTAACTGGCTTCCTCAAAGGCTTGAGTCTGAGGACCATGCAAGGCCTTGATTCTGTCCAGCACTTAGCTCTTCTGAAGTGACTAGTTTCCCCATAGGTTTGGGTCCTTGGACCATGCAAGACCTTGGTTCTGTCTAGCACCTAGTTCTTTTTTGAGTAGTTAGTTTCCCTAGAGGCTTGAGTCCGAGGATCATGCAAGGCCTAGGTTCTGTCTAACACTTAATTCTTCTTTCAATAACTGGTTTCCCTAGAGGCTTGTGTCCGAGGACCATGCAAAGCCTTGGTTCTGTCCAGCACTTAGCTCTTCTGAAGTGACTAGTTTCCCCACAGGTTTGGGTCCTTGGACCATGCAAGACCTTGGTTCTGTCTAGCACTTAGTTTTTCTAGACTGCTTGGAGTTAGGGGGCTCATTCTCTGAGTTGGGGAGTCTGTCGTTGGAGCGACAACGGCCTTAAGCCTGCTCCATCGAGGGAGGACTCTTCTTCAGTCTAGTCCTTTCATTTAGCATGCCTCTTCTGATTACGAGGCGTCTCTTGGGTTATTCGAGTAACGCGTCTAACGCTTCAGTTCGCAAGGTGCCTCCTCATTAATATTCTTGCGGATTTACGAGAATCCAGTAGCTGATAAGCCTCTTGGAAATTGGGTGGAGTTAATTCCTCCGGTAATTTCGCCCTAGGATTCTGTGCAGGCTAGCTTTCGCTGATTTTTACCTTTTATATAAGGAATTTTGGGGTGACCCTTTCTTCAAACTTCACCAACAGTTGAGTTCAAATCTCACAAACACCCCATTTTCTAGGCATCTCAAGAGCCTTGCCAGAATAATAACCTGTGCCCTACGAGATGAAGTGACCCTGAGAAGGGGCGGTGACCAAGAAGCCAAGCCTCTTTCAGAAGCCGAGGATGCCACTCCGACCTTGGACAACACAATAGAGGTGGAGTAGTCAAAGGCCGAAGATCTTCCTTCTTTTCAACCTAGCCAGAGATGGGGCTCCCCTTGCTGTTTGAAGGGGGATTCAAAAGAAACGTAACGTCCTTCCTTCGAATTTGGATCTGTTAGCCCTCCAAGCTGGTAGTGATTCGCCGACTCCCAGTTGTTGTGGGATTGGGAGAGAAACCAGGTGAAACCGTGAGGTGGAACCGTCATGCACCGCGGCCTCTTCTTCCTTCTCCTTCCTTCTGCCGCAAGTGGTGGTTGGGAAGCTGTGGACGGCCTTAACATAGGTCTGTCTCCACCTCTCCCTCCACCACTGGGCCTGGCTTTAAAATAAGCCTGCCTAGGCCTCTCACTCTTTCCTTTTCTTTTGGCTTCAGCACAAACCTGTTTGGGCGTTTTTCTTTGTAGTTAGCTTTAGAACAAGCCTGCATAGGCATCTGTCTTTGTAGTTAGCTTTAAAACAAGCCTGCATGAGCATCTGCTGTAAAATGTAATTTTTCGTCAATATTAATAAAGAAATAGCCCCATTTTGTTTCTTTTACTTCTTGTATCTCTTCGATTCTTTGTGATAGTTGCCTTTTGAATGAATATGTTGCCCTTGGCTGTGTGTATATTTTTTTGAAAGAAGTGTTGCTCTTGATCTTTTCACACCAACCGTCGCACTTGTTCATGCACAAGTCCTTCCCATAGACGGCACCAATTGTAAGATTCCATTTCGAGCAGCCCCCATACAATAAATTTGTAAAGAGTGGATAGAAGGGCTAGGCACTAGCAAGAAAGCCAACAATCGGTGTGGGGTTACAAGAATAAGAATAAGAATTTGACTAAGTGCTCCTGAGGAAAGTTCGTCCTCGGCCCAGTCCAAGGAACTCTTTCCTTAGAACCAATACATACAAGGGTTCTCCTTGAACACCCTGAGAACCCCTTAATTTTCCCCATGAAGGGCCCAACCCCCCCTTTACTTTGGGGGTTCTATTTATTATATAGTCTTGTTCAGTTGATCTTTGCCGTCCACCTATCAGCCATCTGAACTTGTGTCTGAGGGCTCATCCTATCAGCCGCCTTTGCAGGCTTTTCTGTTAGTTGCAGTAATCAAGGCACCACTGTTTGCTGGTCAATTCGCCATTAACACGGCCAGAGTGTTGGTGGCATGCATTTAATGGGCGAGTGACAACTTCCTGCTTTCAATGCGGGCCTGCTGAGGATGTGGGCATCCTCGACGAGGTCCCTTGATGACTTGGGCCTCTCCCACTTATCCTCGGATTATGCACTTTTCTCGACGTGGGTCTTGGGCCCGATATGGAGTGGGCCGGGTTGCCAAATATTTGGGCCCCACAATTACCATTTCTCTCTTTAATTTATTTTAGGTAAATTACAAAATTGGTCCCTATCCTTTACACCATATCTCAATTTAGTCCCTAACCTTTCAACTGTATCGATTTGGTCCTCAACCTTTACATTGCTGAGTTAATTTAGTTCCTACCATTATCCATTGGATGGGAAAAAAACTGATGTGTCAAACGAAACGATAAAAAAATTATTTTCAATGCCGCATCATCTACTAATTGTGCCACCACATCAGTTTGAAAAAAAAAAAAAAAACCAAATTAAATTTGAAACACGTGACCACTAAAAATACCCTAACTCATCTTTAACTCTTCTCCCCCTCTCTCTCTCTCATTAGTCACCAGTCACTAGCAACCAAACACATCTCCATCTCTTCTCCCTCACCCTCAAGATCTAAAGAGCCTAAGTGTTCTTGGTTCACAATATAATAGACTAATGGGTCCAATTCCTGCAAGCTTAGGGAACTTGAAGATCCTAAGAAGGCTTGATTTGAGTTTTAATGGCCTCTCTAGTGGAATTCCAGTTGGATTGACCGATATTCCACAGTTGGACTTTCTAGAGGTCCAAAATAATTTTCTCTTTGGGTTTGTCCCTTCTGGTATTCCTATTTCTTACATCCTTGATTACTCCAAAACAATTCTCTTTCTAATAGTTTCTTTTTTGTTATTGTGGTTATGCATAGATCTATATTGATTAATTTTTTATAAATGACAATGAAGCTTTCAAGAGATTAAATGAAGGGTTCCAATGTGCGAACAATTGAGGTTTATGTGGATTTGAATTTTTTGCATTACGAATTTGCACTGCATTTGATAATGGTGCAGTAAATACTAATCTTGAGGATGAGGAAGAAGAGATGGAGATGGGTTTAGTTAGTGGTGACTAACGAGAGAGAGAGAGAGAGAGAGAGAGAGAGGGGAGAAGAGATAGAGATGAGTTAAGAATTTTGGTAATCACGTATCTTAGTTTTAATTTGGGAAATTTTTATTTTAAAAAAACTGACATTGCAGTATAGTTTGGCAAATGATGCAATACAAAATTTTTTTTAATTGTTCTATTTGACATGTCAACTTTTTCCATCCAAGGATAACAGCAAAGTCTAAACTGACACTCCACTGAAAAGGTTGAGGAACAAATTGATACAGTTGAAAGGTTACAGACCAAATTGAAATATGACGTAAAGAATAGGAATCAACTTTGTAATTTACCCTTTTTTTTTTTTGAAACCGAAGCAAACTTTCATATATTCATTGAAATAGAATCCAGGTACACAGTTTCCAAAGCAACTGGAGGAGCATCCTCCATCCAACACATGTCTTCCTCTAAATTACTAGCAAATCTAGGTAAAACATGGGCTACCCTATTACAATCTCTTTTAACCCAATTAAAAGATATCTCCTTAAACCACTTATGAGGCATTGAATATCAGCAACCACATTTCCAACAACTGACAGGTCTGGACTTGAAGAGGACAAAGCTCTCATAACATTAATGCTATCACCTTCAATTATTAGCTCATTGAAACCTACATCAACAGCAAATTCCATGGCTTTTCTACATTCTAGAGTTTCAGCTTCATCACTACCCGAAACAGAGGGCCCAATAGCAGAGAGTGCAACCATAACTTCCCCATGTTCATTCCGTATTACAGCCCTAAATCCCGGCCTTCCACTTATTAATTCTCTATAAGACATTTATTATTCATTCCATTGATAGAAAGCTTACTAACAAATTAAAGGCAAATATTTTACACCGTATAAAGTAAATATAATAGATCACATAAAATAAAACATTATGAGAAGGAATGAGAATAGACTATAATAAAAAAGGGTTTTTGTAACAATATTTTTTGTTGCAAAACAGTTGAAGTTTTAATAATAAGATTCCATTTCAACAAAAAAAAGTCATTGTGCATTGTTGCAATAAACTTCATGGTAATAGATTATTGCAACAGAAAGTATTAATGTAATAAAATCGTTCCAATCAGATAGCTCAAAGATGGTAGACCACCAGCACATTCTTGAATAGGAATAAATATTGGCTCATAAAAATATCCACCTCTGATGGGATGGAAGGTTATGGATTGGTTAAAGTCGTAGTGATGCCATGGTTTCATTAGTGGATCATCAATGGAGAAGCTTTGGTAGAACCCAATAAGATTGCGAAACATCTCCTCGCAACTAAAGAAATGTTTGGCATCAAATTCTAGGCTTTTTGTGCAGGATTCTAGATTTTTGGATGCACTTTTTATGTTGTAAATTTCTTTGGGAGGAAGATGTGCAAGTATTTCAACAAAAATATCAGCATTTGCTCGAATATTCAAAAACAAGTTGTTTACTCCTTCCATGTTTATTCAATGTAAAGAACACACAGCAATGTTTGGAGGAAGAAAACACAAGGTTTGGAAGAAGGTGTATCTGTGTAAGTGTAAAACTGGGGTTTGAAAGAGAAAGACAGAGTGGTTATTACCTTTTATGTGAGTGGCTGGTTCATAAACATGATTATGTAGGCAGAGCAATAATAATGAGCCTAGTTGCTTGGAGAGCAGCCCTAAACACATGTATTAAACTCCACTTACAAAATAAGTTAGGTCTCACTCAATTAAGGCACCTGTCATCTATTAAAGCAGTCCATGTGGCTTAATAAAGAGTGGTCAACAAAAAGCCAAACCAAGGTCAACAATGGGAGGAACACCCACCCAAGGTCCCCAAGTGATCTATTAAAAGCACTTATGGCTAGAGAGAAAACCTTTGAAACGTGTAATGACAGCTAGGAAAGAAGAATTTTACTCACATCTTCAAAGGAGAGGTTGTTGAGATGAGCTCAGACCGAGGGGAAGTTTTTCAGGTCCACATTGGCACCACGAGTGACGAGGCCATAGTTTAAGGCCCAACGCTTCAAAGAAAAGAGCAAGATGACAGTTTGCAAGATGACAGTGTGCAAGATAAAGATACAGTTTACAAGATAGATATGACAGTTTGCAAGATATAGCATAGATATAGTTTGCAAAGAGCATGAAATGCATTTTTGTAAACCTAGATGACATATGAACAAATGCAGTTTCCAAGAGTATGAAGTACAACTTGTGGAACTACATGAGGAAAAGAAAAGGGTCTAACCTCAAGGAGCTTCCAAGGCCCCGCCAACTGACGTAGGGTCCCTCGGCTGAAGGTATCCAAGACCGAATAAAGGTAGGCAAGGCAAGCCTAGTCACTTTCCAAGCATGCTCAAAGTCATGGAAGAGAGCTAGCCACCTTAAGGATACTGTTTGCCCTCCATTGGCGAAGACATACACCCCTAGTAGATACAACAAGAATGCCCTAGCAATCCGGGTACAATCGTTAAGCATCACTTGAGAACAAGGCTTGTAGTCCGCCTTCAGATCAAAGTAGCGAATGCTCTCGCTCGAGTACTTACACCTTAGTAGGTCTACACCCAGCTGAATACCTAACTCATCCTCCGGATCGATGAGGGGTCCATCGAATCTCAAACCCATCATCGGATGAAAGTTATGGGAAGTCACCGTCTTCTCCCTCTCAGCAATGTGAAAGGTATAGGTGGTATCCCACCACCTCTTAGCTAGTGTCTGTACTAGAATGCCACTAGTAGAACCCTCCGGAAGTAGACAAACGACAAGTTCAAAGCCGGCCAAGTATACCAAGGCCATTGTATCCTTGGTCAGGACCCTGTACCATGAAGAAATAAGGCTAGCACTGCCCCTACCCATGAAAGGTGGTAAGACCTACAAAAGAGGATGAAAAAGAGCATAAGAATCATGATTGGTTAAGGAAAAAAAAAAAGACAAAAGATGAGGTTTCTGAGCATTAACATGTGTACGTAGGTCCCGTGTATGCATACGCAGGGTCCTGCATGTGTGCGCATGCTGGGGCATGGGTCCATAATGAATTGATGAACATGGACGCGTACACAAGAAGTGTGTCTGCATATGCATGAAGACCACCTGCACACGCGTGAATGGTTCCCTCGATAGTTTCAACATGCTATGAATCAAAATCATCCTAAACATGTTCCTACCCCACCTAAGACATCAAGATTTCATCTAGACCCATCTCACAACAAAACCCAAGCATTCACAAGTCCAAAAATAGATTAAAATAAAAGATCAAAAGCAAAACTTGAAAACGAGAAAAGTTGAAAAACTTACCAATCTGGTCTGTGCACCCTCTGAAAGGTGGTTTTATGGCCTAAAATTCAATGGAAGAGACTTTGTTAACCTTATGGCTCCATCCTTGTGAGTGAGATTGAAGGCTTCACCAGAAATCACATAAGAGGTTTTCTTGGTCTTAGTCTTGAGTGCCATTGGAAAAGAGAGAGAGTTTGGGAGAAAATGAAAGCTTCAGATTGTGAGAGATGAAGAAATGAAAAAACAGAAGAGGTTTTTGTAGAGAGAAAATGGAAGTTGAAGAGTTAGAGAGAATGTGAAGATATGAGGAAGATGAAGAAGAATAAGAAGAAAAAGAAATAGTTGGTAACCATTGGAGAAAAATGAAGAGGTGGGAAGGCATCTGATGATTAAACTACATGTAGTTTAGGCCTCCCACTAAACTACATGTAGTTTAGCACAAAAAAATTATTATTAGAAAATCCCTATTGGACTCCCAGCAAATGGGAAATGCAAGAAAAATTGAAAGAAAATCCCCAACGGACCATGGATTACCATGAATGTAACAAAGAAACACTAAAATGACAAAAATACCCTTAGCAGGTTGAAAGACACAAGGATTCTAAAAGCATTCCCCAGTGGATTAAAAGGATCCTAAAAGCATCCCCCAGTGGATTAGAAGTCATCAAGGAAACTCCCTCATGAGTTAAAACCATCCACCAACTCCCCAGTAAGTCACAGATAGAAAAACTTTCTCCAAGTGAATTCGAATCATCGAGGACCTCCCCATGGGTCCAAAGCACCAAGATAACTCCCTCATGGGTTACAAGGAAAAGGATTTTCCCTAGTAAGTCGAGAATTACCAATGAAGCTGCTTCTCGAGTTGGAACTGACATAAACTCCCTAGTGACTCATAAAGGAAGGATCTTCCCTAGTGGATCCTACATCATCAAAGACTTCCTCGTAAGTCGAAAGCTACCTAGAAAAGCTCCCTCGTGAGTTGGAATCATCAAGTAAACCCCCATGCATGTTGGGAAGCCCCTCGGGTGAGCTTTCCATTCAAGATCATCACCAAACTTGTGCGCATATCCTTCATGAATTGAATATGCAGGCACAGATCCCCAAGACAAGAAGAGAAAAGAAGAATACGGAACTTGAGTACATATCCTTCTTGGAATTGAACATGTACACTAGAATCAAGGCGCAAGCCACATGGAGGCTAAAGCCTCGCCAGATTAGAAGAAATTAAGATAGAGACAGAAACTACCCAGAGGCGACAGCCACCCGGAAAAGTTTGAGTCAAGAGCCCTAGATGGACACCACAAATATATATCCTTTTTAGCTCACAAGAGCATCTTGTTTGTTTGGTTGATGGTTGAGGTCGTTGGCCATGTTCATTTTCCTTTTTTAGTGACTCTAGGATATTGAGTCACTTGCCTTTTGCTTGCAATTAGCAAAATAGGTTCTTGGATAGTGAACCTGTCGTTGCTCATTTCTCGAGTAACACCGGTGGGACTTCAAACATACAAATCTCATGCAATTTTACAAAGTTGCACCCCGCCCTATGTATGCGTATTGTTTGCCGTGTGCGTAGGTTGGGCCCAAGCTGTACGTCGAAACAAAATATGGTCACTTATTATTTTGATTACATTAGCGAAGCTCAAGAATCAAAAGAGGAGCATCTATAGACATTACATTTTGTATCCCTTACAACTCAAGCCCCCGTTCCCCAATGATGTTAGAAATCTAAAGCCTAAGGTTAGTTTAAGGACCAATCAGATAAAAATTGACTTGAGAAAAGTGTTTATGGAAAATATAACTTATTTTTGGACTATATAAACTATATTTGAAAATGAAAGACCACAAAAACCTTAGGGCATGCGTACGCATACACACGTATGCGCACGCATGCTCAAGCTTTAGTACGCATGCTTCATGCATGCATACACATACACGTGCGTGCATGTGCATGCTAGGGTTCCAAAAACTATGTAAGGTAATTTTTTTGCATTTAAACTAGCTTTAGAGCGGATCCTACATTGTTTGGGAGCCACCCCTGATAGGCCAAGAATATATTGACCCCTTATGATGAATTAACCAATTAATTAGCCAAGTTAACTAATTAATTCAATTTGCATGCAACAAGCATAGTAGCACAAACAAATCACCAAATAACTAAATGCAGCGAAAATTAAATTGACACGATGATTTGTTTACGAATGGAGAAAACCTACATGGCAAAAACCTCACCGATTGATTTTAAGGTCACCACTTTCGAGAATTCACTATTATCACAACAAGCGGTTACAAGTAAAGGAATCCCAATACCTTATACCAACCTACAGTTGAACCCTTACCCCAATATCCAATTGGACTTGTTCTATAGTGACAATTTCTCCTTTTAATGCACAGCTCCTAGTACGTGACTAACCGATCTAATGCGCGGATCCCAGTACGCAGCTTACTCACCAACTTGAGAAAGATATTAACTACAAAGTTCTTCAGTTCATCACATGATGAAGATCACAAAACTCCTTGGTTACAAAACCCTACGGTGTACAAACACAGTAGCTTCTTGAATAGGAAGATGAATTAGGGCATATGTCTCTGGTTCACAATATGCTTGTGAAAAACTTTTGCATTAAGTTACATCAGTTGTGACGGCCCTTAAAATATGTTTAGGGTTGTGAGAAAAGAAAGCCCAAAATCTATTCACAGATTGGATTGAAATCAGCTCTGAAAAACTGATTTTCATAAACCTCGATAGATAGCTTATCTATCAAGCTAGCTGTCGAGCATCGGGCTTCAATAGCCTTTTAAACCTTGATAGATACTAACTGTCAAGCTAACTGTTAAGCTTTAAAATATAGCACTTCTTCACTTAATTCTTAGACAGACTTGCATGGCTTTAACACTTGAACTTGAAATCTTGTTCCTTGAAGTATTAAACACATCCTAAATCTATCCAATTACAAGTAAAGTGCGTTTTGTCAAAAGATTAGCTAATTTTATATTGACATATGTTCCTAACATTGAATCACATATGTCCTAACAAGCCCAAACCCTTATTTTTTGGTTATATAAGCCATAAAAGGTACTTTTTCAGGAGGATGAATTCCCATGGTTTTAAAAACCGGTACAATGAAAGAACCGAAAAATGAACTAATTACTGGTTTTATGGTTGGACCGGGGTTCGACCGATGGTCGAACCGGTGACATCATAAATAATTTAATTATTATTTATTTAAATTATATAAATAATTAATAATTTTTTAATATACTAAAACTAACAAACTAATAGTAATAAATATGTTTGCTTTTAAAAAAATACAAGTATATAAGTATATAATATCTTTTTAAAGAATTTAACATAATAATATTACAAAACAATCATTCTTAACATAATAAACTTTCAACAATTTCACTCAACAATTTCAGATTGGTCGGGCTCAAATCTCTTATTCAACCATCAGAGACTTTACCGGTTAAACTAACTGAAACCCACAAAATCTTTATTTCTTAGTTCATTTAAATAATTATTTTTTCTCCCTTGTCTCTCCTCTCAACATGCACCATAGCCAGCCACCACCCACCATAGCTGACAGAGACCACACCACCATTTACAACCCAAATTTAAATAAATTAATAATCATGTATTACACTTTAAATATAAAATACAAATAAATTGAGAGAATAAATTAAAATAATGAGAAGGTGCTAGGTGGAGAAACGTGGGCCACAAATCAAATAAATGCCTCCAACTGCATGATCCAAGTTCCAACACCTTCATTTGCTTCCTCTTCAATTTTTTATCTCCAGTCCATATCCTTGTCTTTACTTTTTGACTTCTCCCCTTCTCTTTTTTCCTATCTTTCTTTTCATCATTTCGTTTTCCCCACTCTCTCTGTGTCAGTTTGTCTTCCTCATGAGAAATAAGGAAGTTTCCGCCTGAAATTTCAACATTTTTTGAGCAATATTCATGAGTTTTTTTCTCTTGGACTATTTTCGGCCTCCATTTGCTTGGTTTTTTAGGCTTACGGTGTACCTATACAGGTTTGTGCATGCATTTCCTTTATATTAGTAGTATATTAGGTGAACTTGTACTGGTTTTATTTTTTGTTTTATTTTATTTTTTTTTTTTAAGAAGCAGTACTGGTTTTTCTTTAAGAGAGTGAGAAATACATTCTGGTTGAATTTTGATTTCGACCGACAATGACCGAACTATAACGTGAGAGCAAGAGGACAGACCACCACAGCAAAACCGGTTCGACCACGTCGATTTCCGATTCTCAGGTTGAACCGGCTAGTTTGCACTAGTTACTGGTTTTTAAATTATTTCTGGTTTTTTTCATAACGGGACTAGATTGAAGGCTAGTTCCCGATTGAACCGGTCGGACTATCCGGTCTGGTCCAGTTTTTAAAATTATGCAAATTCCGATGGTAAAACACATAAGATTCACTAGAAAATAGTGAATCAAAGATGGAGTTTTTCACAAAACACCCTCAAGTCAAGGTTTTTTTGATTGGGACCTTTTCTAGTCATGATCTTTGAGTTCTAAGGTTACTAACTCATCTTTGATTTGGTTGTGAATAGATTAACTAAGGGGAACGATCAAAATCAAGCTCTAGAGAGTTTTAGTGTTGAGGTAAAGTTTCTAACTTTGGCTCTTCACTTTTCTTTACTTTGCTTTTGATCTTGTGTTTATATATGTGTTTTGTTTGCTTTAATATGTTCGTATAGTTTAGGTTTGCTCTATGTTTTTTATTCTGAGCATGTTAGGTTGTTAGATTCTTTTTTTTGTGTTTTTGTTCTATAGTTTCTAAGTTAGGCTTTTTTTAGGGCGTGTATGCGCGCGCATACTACTTGCATGTGTACATATAGTCATAGTATGTGTACGCATACCCTATGTATGCACATGCATACTCTTGCCCAGAAACCCCAATTCACCTTTTGTTTGTTTTTCCTTTGTTTTATCTACATGTTTAGCCTCTGTTTAACCTAGTTTTCATATCTGTATACATTTTTTTACCCTGTTTTGTTTCGATTTGCTTTGGTTTATCTCTTTTATGTTTATTAGGGTTTTAGATTGCTTGAATATCATGAACTTAAATATCATGAACATGCATTTGAATATGATCATGCATTAATGCATAGGTGCTATGATACAGTGAGGTAAGTCATGCACAATACTATGAACATGCATTTGACTTGGTTTTTGAGTAAGTTTTAGTTGATAAACATAATGTGCTTGATTGAATCTCATGCTTTGATGTTTAGATGCTATAAGCCTATAACATGCTTATCCTAATTTGCCTTATGTTGTTTTTGCCCTTGGAGATATATGTTTATGCTATGATAGATGAATGCTAGGTTTGGAGATGATTATGCCATATTGTTTGCTTTAGATGCATGTTAGTGTGTGTAGACACTGCATTTTGTACCCGTTAATAAATTTTGATTCCCAGCCCCAATTATAAGCTTGACATATGTCAACCAAGGATAAAGAGTTCACAATAGTTTGGAAGTAATCACAACTCAAAAGTGCTTAAATCACTTTGAAATCAATACTGAAAAAATGATATTTGTTCCCTTCTTTGACCATAACTTTTTATCCACAAAGAAGGTATGAGTGAGGTTTATTTCATTGGAAGGTAGACATCATGGGCTTTAATTTGAACACAAATTTTGTCTAATTTGGACTTATATCAAGTAAGTTATGACCATTTAAAGTTGGGCCAACTGAGTAATCCGATTTTCTAGGTTTTAAAACTTCATTTTAAAGGCCCAAAACATCATGCTTTGATATGGGCCAGCCCCTAGACCCTTGGGAATGTCCAAAGACCATTAAAAAGCCCCCAAAACCCTAATTTTAACTAATAAATACTCATCATATGTCTCCAATCAAATCCCTAACTAGAGAGAGTTATTTTTTAGCCTCCAATCAAAATATTATTAGGTGCCTAACGCCTTCTCATCCTTATATCTAAACTCCAGACACGTACTATAGTAAAGATTAGTCCTTCCACAAATGGTGCTATATTTATGGTTAGTAGACCTAAACTAGGTGGCGACTCCATTTACACCTTCCGCCATGGTCCACCCTAGGCCAAGGCGTACTTCCCACAGATTTGGGGAAACCCAAAGGACCGTCGCAAGTGCTTGCACCCATTGTTGGTTCAAGTCAATGTAAAGAACACACAACAGTGTTTGGGGGAAGAAAATACTAGGTTTGGAAAAAGATGTATATATGTAAGTAAAAGACTGAGGTTTGAAAGAGGAATATAGAGAGGTTATTGCCTTATATGTGAGTAGGTGGTTCATAATTATGAACCTAGTTGCTTAAAGAGCAGCCCTGAACACATGTAGTAAACTCCACTTACAAAATTAACTAGGTCCCACTCAATTAAAGCACGTGTCATCTATTAAAGTGTCAATGTGGCACAATAAGGAGTGGTCAACAAAACGTCAAACATTTCACTTGGCTTGGAAGAAGAACATGTTCATTAGTCAAAGGATTACATATTATATAGGATTTGAAAAATGTTGCTGGATTGTAACAATAGCAATGCAACAAACCATTACAACAATCAATTATCTCAACCAGGTCAAAGTTGTTGTTCCTTAGATAGCTCAACGATGGTAGCCCACCAACACATATTTGAATGGGAATAAACATTGGGTCACAAATATATCCACCTTTGATGGGATGAAAGGTTATGGGTTGGTTAAAGTCGTAGTGATGCCATGGTTTCATTCGTGGATCATCAGTGAAGAAGCTTTGGTAGAACCCAGTAAGACTGTTAAACACCTCCTTGCAACTAAAGAAATGTTTGGTAGCAAATTTTGGCTTTTTATAAAGAATTCTAGACCTTTGAAAGAATTTCTTATGTTGCAAATTTCTCTGAAAGGAAGATGTGCAAATATTTTAACAAAAATATCAGCATTTTCTCAAATATTTTTTTAAAAAAAAATTGTTTTCTCCTTCCATTTTTAGTCAATATAAAGAACACACACTAATGTTTGGGGGAAGAAAACACAGGGTATGGAAGAAGATGCATTTGTGCACATGTAAGACTGGGTTTGAAAGAGGAAGACAGAATGATTATTGCCTTATATGTGAGTGGTTGGATCAGAAATATGATTACGTATGCAGAACAGTAATTATGAGCCTAGTTGCTTAAAGAGCAGCTCTAAACATGTGGAGTGAACTCCACTTACAAATTTAGCTAGGTCCTACTTAATTAAGGCACATGCCGTCTATTAAAGCAATCCATATTGCATAATAATGAGTGGTCAACAAAATGTCAAAACGTTTCGCTTGGCTTGGGAAAACATGTTCTTTGGTCAGAGAATTACAAATTATATAGGATTTGACAAATTTTACTGAATTGTAATGATACAAAAGCAACAACCATTATAACAGTCAATTACCTTAACTAGGTCAAAGTTGTTGTTCCTTAGATAACTTAATGATGGTAGCCCACAAGCACATATTTGTATGAGAATAAACATTGGCTCACAAAAATACCCACCTCTAATAGGATGGAAGGTTATAAGTTGATTAAAGTTGTAGTGACGCCATGGTTTCATTGGTGGATCATCAATGGAGAAGCTTTGGTAAAACCTAGTAAGATTGCTGAACATCTCCTTGCAACTAAAGAAATGTTTGGCAGCAAATTCTAGCTTTTTATAATGAATTCTAGACTTTTGAAAGCACTTCTTATGTTGCAAATTTCTTTGGGAGGAAGATATGCAAGTATTTCAACAAAAATATTAGTATTTGCTTGGATATTTAAAAAAAAAAAGTTGTTTTATCCTTCCATGTTTAGCCAATGTAAAGAATTGTGGACACAACAGGAAGTCACCACCTAGTTTTGAAATGGCCTAGAAAACCATGAATATAGCATCCTTTCCAGGAAGAACCTTTTGATCTTACTACCAGAGTATGGGTTCGGAGTTTAGGTACGATTTTGGGAAGGTGTTAGGCATCCAAAACCACCCAACCCTAGGGTTGGCTTCCACTCATTGTGTTTTATGTCTTAACCCTATTAAAGTCATATTCAATATTGTATCTATACTAACACACACGCTAGTATACATCTAAACATACAACATGACATCAATCATCCCAAAACCTAATCATTCATCTATCTGACATACCACAATGCATCCTAACATACATCTATCATAGCATCTCATATCAACCTAGCATTCATCAAGCATCATGTCATCATATCACATCCAAGGCAAAAACATGTAAACATTAAATCAAGGCAAAAATACAAGTATAAAAAGATCCAAGTAAACATGTGATTAAGAATAACTCATTCACTCAGTCAAATCTATTCACAATCAATAAAAAGTGATTTGTAATCTTAAACTCGAAGATTAAGGCCAAAAAAGGTCTCAATTAAAAGAAAATTGACTTGAGAATGTTTTATGAAAAACTCCCTCTTTGATTCACTATTTTTAGTGAATCTTAGTGTTTTCCCTTAGGATTTCTGTCTGTTTTGAAAATGTACCATGTATGGCTATTTATATTGTGAAAATGGGGGTTTGGAACGGCTCCCAGACGATGTGGGATTCATTTCAAACCTCAGTCTTTAATGTAGAAAATTTGTCTTTCATAATTTCTGGAACCCTACATGCGTGCGCAAGTTTGTGCCTGCGTGCGCCTGCATCATGGCCATACGCACAAGTTGATTCCAGCATGCGCAGGCCGAGGGTTCCTTGGCTTTACTTTTCCAAAAATAGATTTATTTGCTCATTAAAAGTTATATTTTCCATTTTAACATTTCAAAAAACTAAAATGGAACATGGCATTAAAACCTCTAAATTTTTTTGTAAAAAGCAAAGGTTCACCACCATACAAAGAGAGAGAGGGTGAAGAATAGAATAAACTTGCAGTTTTTTTATTTTTTGTCTAAAGAAATATAAAGTGAAATTTATTCGGAACGGTGTAAAATTTATAATCATCCACTGGAATAGTGCTATTGAACACCAATAGTAGCAAAAAATAACTCAACTATCCCTGTTTTGAAACTTTATAGCAACATGTCCCTCTTTTGGAACTTGATTTTTAGAAAATCGAGTTCCCCTTATAACTCGACTTTACCATTTCTAAGTTATCTTCTGCACATGTCTGGTGTTTTGGCTATAACTTTCTGCTTATAATTCTAATTGATTCAAGATTGGTATCTCTTGAAAGGAAATTTAATTCTTTACAACTTTTCCAAAAATAGATAAAACCAAATTTCAATGTTTGCAAGGCCAAAAATGTGATTCAAGACGCTGCTGAAAAATTGTAATTGTTTTTTAGCATTTTCTGAAAGGAAATCATATTAATATTTTGAGAAAGAAATCCAACATTATATTAATCAAGAAGCTGGTAAATCAGCATTAACAAAATTGACAATGTTTGAAGGAACAGACTCCATCCAAACTAACAACAGAGCGGACAACCGGGCTCTCCTAGCCAAGGCATCTGCCACAGAATCACCGTCTAACAGTATGAGAGAAAGACCAACTCCAAAGAGAACTAACAACCGACAAAGTATCCTTTAAATGATGGCCCAAGGCAGAATTAAATAAGTCTCCCTTATTCAACGCATTGATGATAACCTCTGAATCACCTTCAAGAATAGAATTATCCAACCCAACTTCACTGATGAATAAAGCTGCACGTCTAGCAGCCAAAAATTCCAGTAAAGCAATAGATGAAGGGTTTGGAATTTTTTTCGATAATGAGGCCATAACCTCACCTTTGGAATTTCTAATGACCACACCAATACCTGCTTCTCTTGTATCTGCAAAAACAGCCCCATTGAAATTTGTCATGAAACAATCCGTATCAGGAGGCTTCCATTTTATACACCTTTGAGGTTTAGACATCACAGGTGTTGCATTGAAGCTCTTAAACTCATGAAGGTAGTGCCAAGCCTCGCTAGGAATTTCATCCAGCAGTGTTACTGCTTCTTCAACTCTGATCTTATTCCTTCGGCGCCACAAAGACCAAGCTGTTACCGCAAACAGCTCCAATGCTACCGGTTTAATTTTGATTAGCTCCACCAAGTCAAGAAAAGAGCTCTTAGAAACTTTCCTACGATCAACCCAGCCAAAGTCCTCCTCCCACATTGATCAGATAGCATCACAATCCCATATAGAATGCATTAAAGTTTCTTGCTGTCCAGTGCAGAGTCACAGTCATCAGCAGAAAGTATTTTCCTCTTTTTCATATTTAGGCTCCAATTAATACTGATCGGCATTAATCGATTTTAATTAGTACCGATTGATACTAATAATTTCTCAATTAATACCGATCGGTACTAATAAGAAAACTCGAAATACCGATTGGTAATAAGAAAACTCAAGTTAATAAAAAGAACTCGATTTTTAGAAAATCGAGTTATAAGGAGAACTCGATTTCAAAAAATCAAAGTTCCAAAACAAGAACATACACTTAAATAGTTTAAAAACATGGACAAATTGGTATATAGTTTAAAAATTAAGGACAAAAGCTCCTTTTTTTTCCCAAAAAATAGTACTTAAAAGTTTTGCTTAAGCACCAAACAAAAAAAAGTACTTTCTATGTGTTTATAATTGTAAATATGGCATTAATTTTATGTAGCCAAGTGGCTCAATAAAGTGATAAATATAAAAGAGATAAATTGATGAATTCTAAAAAGTAAAAACGAAAGGCAAACAATTTTTTGGCAAACCACATAAATAATTCCAAAAAGAGTATGGAAAGACTCTTTACCCCTACAAAAGACACATAAGTCGAGTTGAACCAAGGAAATTCCCGTAAATTCCCATCCCATTTCACTACTAGATTCGCTGTGTAGTCTCCATGCGAACACGTCTGTGAAATTCAAACGGGTGTTTTTTTCTGTCCCAAAATTCTCAAAAAGACGGCTTTGTCTGGCAGCGGCGGCAATCCATACCCACTGCCCACTGCCCACTGCTGACAACTCTTCCGTCTATCATGACCACCCCCATTACCTGATCCAAACCCTCATTCAGCTAAGCTCCTTTTTTTTTTTATTCCATATTCCCAATTTGCCCCTCCACCTCTCTTCAATTTACTTTTTGCTCCCTTTTCTCCATTCTCTTCGCTTGTGTCTATCCATGGATGGATCCTTTCTTCTCTGATTATGAAACCGAAACCTAACTCCTCCGTTTGGTTGCCGAGAAAGTGTATTGGAAAAGAAAGGGAAAAAGAAAATCGTGCTTTTTCTCTTAACCATCGGATAAACCCTGTTTTGAGTCTTTGAGTGAGCTTTACTTAAAGTTCAAGTTTAGAATTTTAGTTTCTTATATCTTTCCTTTATTTTCTCGGCAACCAAACTGGAAGAAAAAAAAGAAATCAGAAATTAGAAATGGCCTCTGCATATGCATTGAATTTCTCGTTTCGTTCGTCGATTTCGCCTCATCGGTACCAGTATTTCGTTCCTCAATTTCATCGTGGTTTTTGGGCGAGAAACTGTTGGAAAATCATGAACCACCAACCAAACCCTAGCAGCTACTTCGTAGTCCCCAAAAGAGTAAGCAAGAATCGAGAACTCATCAGGTCGGTGGAATTGGACCACTACGTGACGAGCGACGAGGAGGAGGACAAGAGCGAAGAAGAAGACGAAATGAGCGAAGGGTTTTTGGAGGCGATAGAGGAATTGGAGAGAATGACTCGAGAGCCGTCGGATATTCTCGAGGAAATGAACGAACGGTTGTCAGCGAAGGAGTTGCAGCTAGTGCTTGTGTATTTCGCACAGGAAGGAAGGGACTCGTGGTGTGCGCTTGAAGTGTTTGAGTGGTTGAAGAAGGAGAATAAGGTGGATAAGGAAACAATGGAGCTCATGGCGGCGATAATGTGTGGTTGGGTGAAGAAGATGATTGGAAAGGAACACCATGAAGTTGGGGATGTGGTGGATTTGTTAGTCGATATGGATTGTGTCGGGTTTAAACCCGGGTTTAGTATGGTTGAGAAGGTGATTTCTTTGTATTGGGAGATGGGGATGAAGGAGAAGGTCGTTTTGTTTGTTAAAGAAGTGTTGAGGCGTGGTTTTGCTGATGCTCATGCTCATGCTCATGCTCATGCTCGCGATGATGGACATAAGGGAGGACCAACTGGATATCTTGCTTGGAAGATGATGGTCAGTCAATACGTTTTCTTATCTCATCTTGATAGTTATTATTATTACTATTGTTATTAGTATGGTAGTTTGGAATTTCTGATTGTCTTTTGTCTTGTGGATTGGATAAACATTTCTTTTCAATTATGCTACAGATATGATTTTTCTGAGACTGAATAGTTCATGTCTAACTTTTTTTTACTCCTTTCAAATTGGGGTGCTCCATCAAATTTGCTATTCCTATGCTGAATTTTGTTGAAATTTCTAGCTTTTGTGCACACATATTAGTAATGTGTATTTAAATTATTAAACTGGCGGGGTTAAATGTTTGGGACAATGAGAGATGGGGGGAGAGAGAAGAGGATAGTCTGTGACATGTAGGATATCAACCACCTTTATGAGTCAACCAAACCCGAGTTCCCAACTATTTTTCTTCTATTAATTGTTGATTATAAATCAGTTCTCAAAGAGTTTTGTTAGGTTGATTTAAAATATATATATATATATATATATATATATATATATATATACAAGCTGTAGCTCATATGGCACCTACACCACTTATAAGAGCAAGGTGGATAGTAAGATTGTGGATTCAACACCCACCAGGTGTCTCTGTAATTACAACAACAACAACAACAACAAAGCCTTAGTCCCCAAATTTTTGGGGTTGGCTATTGATCCTCGACAAATTAGTCAGGATCAGTCACATTTACTCTTTTCCTCCATTCTATTCTATTTGAAGACTGAAGTCATATTCTTTATTACTTCCCTGATTGACATGTCCTTTTTTTCACTTCTACTAATGTTATTTTTTGTCTTCCTCTGCCTAGGGAAGTTAAGTTACTTTGTAATTTGTACTCTATGTTTATTGATATTTATGCTTGAAGTCAGAGATCAATTCTGAATTTTGTGTAAATAACAATACAAAATATATACTACCAGGTTGATGGTAACTACAGGGATGCAGTCAAGTTGGTGATTAATCTTAGAGAATCTGGGTTGAAGCCAGAGGTCTACAGCTACCTCATTGCAATGACAGCAGTGGTTAAAGAGCTGAATGAATTAGCAAAAGCTTTACGCAAGTTGAAAAGTTTTGCAAGAGCTGGGTTGGTAACTGAGCTTGATGAAGAAAATGTGAGGCTTATTGAGAAATATCAGTCAGATCTTCTAGCTGATGGCGTACGCTTGTCTAATTGGGTGGTTCAAGAGGGAAGCTCTTCACTTTCTGGGGTGGTTCATGAGAGGCTTCTAGCTATGTATATTTGTGCTGGTCGTGGGCTGGAGGCTGAAAGGCAGCTGTGGGAAATGAAGCTTGTAGGTAAAGAGGCTGATGGAGACCTGTATGACATTGTTTTAGCCATCTGTGCTTCCCAGAAAGAGGTCAGTGCTACATCACGGTTGGTAACTAGAATCGAAGTTGCAAACTCTTTACGCAAGAAGAAAAGCCTATCATGGTTGTTGAGAGGTTATGTTAAAGGAGGACATTACGATGATGCTGCAGAAACACTAATTAAAATGCTTGATCTAGGCTTTCATCCGGAGTATTTGGACAGGGCAGCTGTGTTGCAGGGTTTAAGAAAAGGGATCCACCGATCTGGAAATGTAGAAACTTACCTCAAGCTTTGCAAGCACCTCTCTGACGCAAGTTTGATTGGACCTGCTCTAATCTATCTTTATATGAAGAAATATAAGCTTTGGATCGTAAAAATGCTTTGAGTACTTAATTCAAACTAAGATTTGTCTGTAAGATATGGTTTAGTTTTGAAGATTGTATAGCAGAAGCGCTTTTTCACTGCCCTTTTTACATGTTAATACAAGCACCAATATTAATTTTATGTAGTTTTGGTTGGATTTGAGCTCCACAAAAATGTTGGATGGACCAGTTCCTACAGGCTGATCGATTGTGAAATATAGGAATATGCTGTGTCTGTCTTGTTCTCGGAAATAAATAACTGTATATATATGGTGGCTGATGCAAACATAATAAATAAAGCTTCAGCACAGTATAAGTAAGTGGACTGCATATAAATACTAGAGGTACGTTCTTATTGCATTCTTGTCCCGTCTTTTTCTTGTAGAGTTTCTTATTCTATAAAGGGTCTCGTGTGTTTTGGACCTCAGTGGTGTATGTAATAATTATTCATTATGGTGAACCTGAGTTCTGATTGCATATATCACATTTACTTTTATCCCTCTAACAAAATTCAGTTGGGGACCTGAGTCTCTCCTCCCCCCCCCCCCCCCCCCCCCCTCTCTTCCCCCTCTTTTTTCTTTATTAATAATTTTTGAGTCATTGCTTAATTTGATTGTCAAATTCAATCTAGTTATCATCCTTGGAGAAAAATGCATTGGATTTCTAATGATATTGCAGTGTCAAGTACTATTTGTAGAAAAATAGGAAAGCAAATGAAATTTTTGTTTTTGTTTTTGTTTTCTTGGTAGAATGAGACCAGGGAAGAAAATTGATTTGCAAAAGATAGAGCACTTGTCTAAGAGTTTATGCTGGCCTAAGAATTGTTTGTACTTTTGTTTGGGCCTGGTCTAATTATTTCCATTAGATTTTAAATTTTATGGGAATGAATTCAAGTTTTTATTTTATATAACTTCTGGTATGCATTACTGGAACAGGTCTTTTCTACTGCTGTGTGTGTGTGGTCACCCAATGTTCCATTGTTTACCAGACTATGAATTAAGAAGCTTGTCAAGTGGTTGTTGTCGTTGTCACATTTCAAGTATGTGCCGGTCTATGATTTCTATAATTGTATTGTCTGTGCACCATGACAGCCAATAGAGTTGAATGGTCTATGCACTATTAGGCTCCGTTTGGTTGAGACGCTAGAAAAGCAAGGGGATAGAAAATGTGTTTCACCATGTGTGTTTAGTAATGAAGATGGAAAGGTTGAAAAAAAAAAAAAAAAAAAGTAAATTATTTATGCCCTTATTAGTAAAAGTGGAAGGATGGAAAAGTTGAGGGGTAATGGTGTAATTTTCTTCTTAATGCCATTTCGCTCCCCCATTTTCTTCCCAATTTGGAAGTGAAAAAAAATGCACTTAGGAGGAAAACTTTATCCATCCTATTTCCCTTCCTCTCCCTTTTCACCCCAAACCAAACAAGGAAAAATCAACCTTATTTTTCATTTTTTTTTCTTTCCCCCTATTCCATTTTCTCCCTTTTCACCCTAACCAAACACCATTACGTTTATTATATGTTGTTAAACAAAGCATTAGGTTTATTATGTGTAGTTGTATCTCTGTTTTGAATAGTGATTATAAGGTCTACTCTGAAGTCAAAATCATGGCCATTTGCTGGACCTTAGAGCAGTCTTTTTTGGTTTCACTGTGTAACTGTGATTATGCATTCAAGATATTGGCTATAAAATTCGAGTACTCTACTAGCTTAATGGGCCTTGGCCGAAAAAAATGGGCATTCAATATTCAAGTACTCCTAGGAGGGCAGATGCTTTTTTAAGCTATTGATAGCCATATACTTCCAGGCTTGAGAACACCTTTCACTGTATTTATAGACAAGCATGAAGCATCATATCTTGCAAAGATTTGAAGAATTTAATACTAAAAGGCCTATGGCCATTTGCACAAGTTGGTGACAAATTGGATGCTTTCCACCTTGACTCTCTCTATCAAGATGCCCATGAATGATAGATAATAACTGATAATTGAAAAACAGAGTGCTTCAGAATTTTCACATGGGGATTCTAGGCATGTGATTACTTTTCTTGGCATTTTGCTTCTTTCATGTCTGGTATATATATGTTCAGTTTAGTCATTCTCTTTCTTTCTTTCTTTTTTTTTCCCAGATAAAGTATGCAAGTTGTAAACTTGTCTAAACATTCCAGAGATGTTCACCTAACAATGAGGAATTTATTTAATCCAATCAAAGCTAGAACCTCATTGTGGAGGAAAAGTCCCCATTAACTAAAATATAAACAGTGTAGTTAGATCTGATGTCTTCCCACCAATTATTTGGTTTAGACAATAATTGCAATTGGTCGACCTTTTTGACACAGTTAAGCATATTCATGCATTTCCACGTGTTACGTAGCTGTTCTGTATATTAATTTATCTTGTGCCGTTTTTTATATGATAAGTTAAGTAATTTTGGGATTTAGTATTAGGTGGTTCCTCATTGTCTGTAGGACCATTTATGATACTATTAGTACTATGATTAAGTCCAATTTCTCTAAGGAAGTAAGGATTTCTTGTAATTCTCCCCTCTTTTTTTTTCCTTTTTCTTTTTTTTTTTAAATGGATAGTTGGAGAATGAAAGATTTAAACCATGAATTTATTCGATAAAAATACCAAGAGATGCCCGTTGAGTTACAAAACTCTTGATTTTCTTATTTTCACTTTTAAGATTAATACTGTGGGAGAACTTTCGTCTTGGCCCCCAATCAGGTATTGTGCTTTTTGGAAATGGCGTTAAGCCTTAGTCTCCAAGGGTTTACTCAATCTCACATCGAGGAAAGACGCCTCCCACTCATGCCTTATAAGGCTTTGGCCTAAGAATGAGTGTACCACTACTACACGTGTGTGGAGCAAGTCTAAAAAACTGTTGCGCATGTACCTGTGGTAGTGCCACCCGAGCGCCTTTTGGGATTTAAGGGAAAACCCCCACCTTCCCCAGGACTGGACCTTTGAGGCCGATGCCACCTGAGTGCACTATGTACAGCATGCGCTAGCAGTTTTTGAGACTTGCTCTAGTACACAGTATAGTAGTGATACACTCATCCTTAGGCCAAAGACTTATAAAGCATGAGTGAAAGGCGTCTCTCTCCCCGATGTGGGATTTCCAAGATGAAAGTCCTCCCACAAATACCATATCAGTTTTTTTTTTTTTTTAAATGTTGAAGTAAATAGCTTTATATTCAAATACAATCTTAATAAATACCTAATTATTTATGTGGATAATTTTTTTCAAAACTACTTTGAATGAAAATTCATTCAAACCATTACATTGTAATTTAAACTCTCATCCACTTCTACTTTTTGTCACGCAGCTCATTTAATAATTATATGACTTATTTAAATGATTGATGAACTATGTGAATTAATACCCATTGATGGTCTTATGAAAAATCATATAAAGAATTGGAGGAGATTCATATGATTCATCTCTTTTTTTCCTTCTTTGTCAAAGAGATTCTTCTCTAATTCTGTTTGAAGGAAAATTTTATCTTTAATATATTTGAGCTCTTTTTTTTCCCGTTATCTCTTTTTTATTTATCTTTTTTCCATTAAATTAAAAAAAAAAATCAAATCTTGTATATCCTCAAAAGTTTAATAATTCTTTTCTTTTTTTCTTCTCTTCTCAAACTCTTTCTGGTGGAATGCATGGAAACTGATCCAGTCGACATCATTAAAAATCTATGCACTCGTTGCTTTACTAGTGTTTCACATTTCCATTGGTTTAATGGTCAGGCATTGATGTTTGATACACTTGCGAGTACTAAGAGCACCAACAATTTAGCACCACCAATTCCCATCCAAAAAAGAAAAAAAATTAGCACCACCAATACTAAAAAGCAAGTTTACAGTGGTGGTGGTATATCTAAATTTTTTTGCAAATGGTAAACAGTAAATTGCCATCTTTAGCACTAGTATCTAGGATGCAAAAAAAAAAAAAAATATATATATATATATATATATAGATGGGTTCAAATTACACCTGGTGTAACTCTTTAGAGTTACACTTTTTCTAAACCATTGGATTTAAGTAAATCAAACAGTAAAAAAAATGTACTCATTAATGCTAATATTCTGATAAAGATCTCATTTATTATCCTTATTTATAACATTTCCTACCTATCTCTACTCCCAAAAATATGTATATTTTTCTCTCTGCTCTCTCTTTCTCATCCACTACACGTTTCTTTCTCCTCCATTGCTCTTCCACCTTCATTTTCATAAGGTTCTACCTCTGCAGCTATACAAAATCTGATGAATCAAAAACTCGAACTAATTAAACATAAGGCCGAAGTAAATAACTTAAAAATTGAAACTAACCTTTTGCAGAGAACAAATGAAGAGCTTGCACTGGAAAAAATATATGTTCCTTGTTGAAATTCTTCAAAAGCTTTAGGCAAAATCTATTTGAATCGACCAATAATCACAAATATCAACGACGCCTATGACTTTGTTAACAAAGGTGTACTAATTTTTAAAGCCCTAATTGTTTCACACGAATATTCCATTCAATTCTATACAACCATAAGTCCATAATACTGGAATATTCAAACCCATCTTCACCCTCCATGTTATTTGAGTTTAATTTTTGTTAATTTGTTTCACGGAAATCAAAGATTTTGGTTTAATAGTTCTAATAAACAACAAAATCCAAACAGTGGCTTAATTTGTGCAACCAACGGCTTTTTTTTTTTTTTCTTTCTACCGGAAACCTGGCTGTGGAGGTGGAAAAGCAGTGGAGGAGAAAGAGATAGAGATGCAGAGAGACGTGCAGTGATAGAGAGATGTATACTTTTTTGTGTTTTTTTAGATTTAGAGATAGGTAGGGAATGCAATAAATAAGAGATAATTAATAATATCCTAATCAGAATATTAGCATTAATGAGTGTTATTTTTTACCGTTGGATCTACTTAAATCCAATGGTTTAGAAAATGTGTAACTCTAGAGAGTTACATCAGGTGTAACTCTAGAGAGTTACATCAGGTGTAACTTGAACTCATCTCATATATATATATATATATATATATTGCATCCTCAAACACCACTTTATCTATTTTACCAACTTATTTCACAATTCACCGAGCATCTCAGATCTTATTTTTACATACAACTCAATAAAATAATATAAATTACCTAATAAAAAGTACTCTTCTCTCTATCTCTCTCTTTCCTTCCACTCTCTTTTTCTCTTCACACAAACACAATTTTTTTTTTTTTTATTACAACCTATGAACAATAAGATTGTATATATGCAACCTTAACTATAGTAAAGTTGCACATTTTTTTAAGTATACAAATCCAAATGAAGTGGGTTTTAAGTGTCTTGGGTTGTAAAATAGCAATTGAGGGTGTTACACCCCTCAATGCTATTGTTTTGCATCCGCATTAGTGATCCTAAAAAATTTAGTTTTTAACAACTTAAAAAATTATTTTATTTATTTTAACACCACACTTTATACACCCAACATCAATGACTATTTTTTTTACTACTTCATTTAAATTTATTCTTTTTTTTATTCCTACTTTATTCTTTGCCTCTTTATCTCTCTTCCTTTTTGTCTCTTTACCACCCATAAATGCCAAATAAATAATAGTTTTTCCCCCCTTTGGGGCTACTGTGAGCTGTAAAGATAGCAGTTCACTATTCTCCATTTGCAAAAAAAAATTAAATATACCACCACCATTGTAGCTTTCTTTTTAGTATTTGTAGTGCTAAAACTGCATTTTAGCAATTTTAGCACAACCATTGTTGGTGCTCTTAACAGGCTCACTATAGCTCCAAGAGGGGGGGGGGGGGGGGTGTTTGATAGTTCTGAGTGGTAAAGAGACAAAAAGGAAGAGAGATAAAGAGACAAAGAATAAAGTAAAAATAAAGAAAATATTTAAATGAAGTAGTAAAAAAATATATAATCATTGATGTTGAGTCTATTGTAAAGTAAAAAAAAATATAATCATTGATGTTGAGTCTATTGTAAAGTATGGTGTTAAAATAGATAAAATAATTTTTTAAGTCGTTAAAAACTAAATTTTTTAAGACCACCAATGTAGATGCTCTAAAGGTCAACTACCAATCAATTCTTCAATAGTATCAACTAATATATATATATATATATATATATCAAGACTACAGCTATATATAATTTTTTTATAAATATAGACTTTAATAATTATATTAATAGATTTTTATTAACATCATAGCTAGATTTTATCAGTTGAGCTAACTGGAACCCACGACATGGCCAGATTTTATTAGTGTATAAATAGGGGCTTTTATAAGAAATTCTTATAGAATTTAAACTAATGTAGACATTTAACTAACACACCAAAATTCAAACCCAAATAAATAAATAAATAAAAAACTAGCGCATTATATTTAAGTGGATGTTTATTATTTTTACCTATTGCTTACCTTTTAGTATGAGTTTGGGGCTTACAATTAAATGCCTTGTATCTAAGAAAAAAAATAAATCGAGAGTCATTATAATAGCAAATATTCAATCTATTTCAAAGACGCATAGAATGGAGTCCAATCTTTTGGTATTACACATTTGAAGAGATTTGGAAGAGCACATGGTTCACTATTGAGGCGTACTCCATTTTCCCTATCAAAATAATTAAATTACTTTCTTTATGATATGTTTGGAATACAGGGAGACAGAAGAGGTGAAGACCACCAAACCCTTGGCTTAAGTGATACTTTTGTGCTCTCCCCATTTGGGAGGACATGGATTCAATTTCATGGGGGCTTGATATAAAAAAAAAAAATTTTTAAAAAAAGGTCAAGTGTTGGTGCAATGGCAATTGTAGATATCTTCAATATCATGATTTGCAACAAAATTAAAGGTACCTTTCTAACAAACTCTTTGATTTTGTACATTAATAAAGAAATTGCTACACAATCTAGTAAAGAATCAACCATAAATGATTGTAATGAATTAAAGAAAATTTAACTCTATTTTATTTTTTTAATAGATGATTGAGTTAAAATATATTAAGAAGCGATTATTTTGTGTCTTTCATTTGTTTATATTACATTGATGTTGCCTAAATACTAGTTTCAATGATCATATATTAATTTAGTTTTAAATCTTATTATATATTTTATTCTTAAGAGATGCAAATTGTTTGTACATACTTTCACACCAAAGATGAAATTTTGATTGCATCCTTCCCTCCACTTATAGGATAAATAAAATATAAAAAATAAAAATAAAAATAAAAATAAAAACAAAAGAAGAGGAGAAGTTGAGGGAAAGAAAGAAAACTTAAGAAGGGAGTTAAAAATTAGATAAAGGCTTCCTAGAATGTATACATTTATGCGTTTGGTGTTGTTGATGAGACCCATGAACTTATTCAATGGATGGATAATTATAAAATGCTACCTGCTCCACCTTTACCATTGCTTAACATGCAGTTCCACTTTAATCCATTTTCTTTTTGCTGTTAAACAATTAATTAACAGTTAAGCTAATAAAGGATGGATTGTAGCTTAATTTAGAGGGAAATTAAAACTATCAGTCGACCAACTTGTTACTTTTAAGTGGGTCCGTTCCTTTCCTTCTTGATGCCACGTGGCGAAATGGGAGTGGTTAGTGTGTACTGAACTCCATCTTCCTCGTTGTTCTTTGGAGTGGGCCACCTAATCAACTATGTAAGTTTCCGGTAACCAAAAAGTGCTGTGGTTAAAAAATACTAATTAACATATAATTTTTTCATCTCTATATCCCACACGCACACTCGACGAGAGACAGAGAGAGACAGACAGAGAGAGGGAGATTGCTTAAGAATCCATTGCATGAAACAAAGTGTCCCATCAAAAAAAAAAAAAGAATAAATAAACAAAGGAAGAAAGAAAGAAAAGAAATGAGAAACTAGCATCAGTTTTAGGCCTATAGAGAGAGTGCACCGTGACTACTCTCTTGTCCAATGAGAGAAACTTTTAATTTTTTCATTCTTTTCTCAAGAAACTAGACACATAGCCTGCATCACCACACCACCTCTCTCTTTTGCTAGTGGTTGCAACTTGCAGGCCAGAGGTAAACAACAATTTTTCATTCACATCCTGACTATTCTTTAAGTATTATTTTCATTTGGGTATATATCAAACTTGACAATAATTATTCTATATGAAAGCTGCTTGAATCTTTGCTTATTTTTTTGGATAATCAAGTAAAGCTGCTTGAATCTCATATTCTGAGTTATAGACTGTTATATAGATATATCTTCAAATAGAAATGCATGGTCTTAAGCTAGTAGAGAGATTCAAGAGCACCCAAGTTCATGCTCTTAGTCCCTCAGACACTACAACTGGTGGTAAAAGTGGCAGAGGAAAATTTATCAACCATAAAATCAAATCCTTTTCAAAGTCCAAACCTTTCAACTGGGTCTCAGTATCTGAGTCAACTCATCTTCCTTATGGACTCCCTACAACTGAGCTTCTTGAACCCTTCATAGAGCCCCAGCTCAAACCCGTTGACTTTGTAGGGACTTTAGCTGACCTTTATCGCCGCCTTCAAACTTGCTCTGCCCAATTCAATGATAAGTCAATGCTATGCATTGAGCAGTACTCACTGTTGCGCAGCCTTGGTGATCCCAAGCTGCTCCGGCAGTGCCTCCGTGCTGCGCGTCAAAACGCTGGTGATGTGCACTCAAAGGTTGTGCTTTCAGCATGGTTGAGGATTGAGAGGAGGGAGGATGAGCTTGTGGGTGTATCAGCTATGGATTGTAGTGGTCACATTCTTGATTGTCCTAAGGCTGCTTTAGTATCTGGGTATGCTTTTAATTCAATTCATGATAATTGCCAGTGTCTGAAGGACCACTCTGAGGTTATTGATACGTCAATGTTTATAGGGAATGAGTGTTTGGGTTTGAATGAGGATAGTGATGTTTCATTTTGTATTGGTAATGAGGAAATTAAATGTGTCCGGTATAGAATTGCAGCATTGTCAAGAGTACTTAATGTTATGCTATTTGGTAGTTTCTTGGAGTCAAAAATGGGTAGAATTGATTTTTCACAAATTGGGATATCTGTAAAGGGAATGAGAGCTGCGGAAGTGTATAGTAGAACTAGAAGGTTGGACTTTTTCAGTCCTGAGATTGTTTTGGAGCTACTTTCTTTTGCAAATAGGTTCTGTTGCGAGGAGATGAAGTCTGCTTGTGATGCCCATTTAGCTTCACTGGTTGGTAATATGGAGGATGCATTGGTTCTTATTGAGTTTGGTTTGGAAGAGACAGCGAATCTTGTTGTGGCATCTTGCTTGCAGGTAATGCTAAGAGAACTCCCGAGTTCACTTTATAATTGGAAGGTGATGAAATTTTTTTGTAGCTCTGAGGGTAGGGAGAGATTGGCCAGGGTGGGGCATGCTTCGTTCTTGCTGTATTATTTCCTAAGCCAGGTTGCAATGGAGGAAAGCATGGTATCTAATATAACAGTGATATTGCTGGAGAGATTGAGAGAATGTGCAACAGAGAGGTGGCAGAAGGCGCTTGTATCACATCAATTAGGTTGTGTGTTGCTTGAGAGAAAAGAGTATAAGGATGCTCAGCGTTGTTTTGAGGCAGCTGCTGTAGCAGGTCATGTTTATTCTACGGCTGGTGTAGCAAGAGCAAAACACAAGCAAGGACAACAGTATTCGGCCTACAAGATGATGAGCTCTCTCATCTCTGAAAATAAACCAGTTGGGTGGATGTACCAGGAGCGGTCCTTTTATAATGTTGGGAGGGAGAAGATCTTGGACTTGAAAACCGCAACTGAATTGGATCCTACTCTTTTGTTTCCGTATAAATACAGAGCTGTGGCAAAGGTGGAGGAGAAGCAGATTAGGGAAGCCATTTTGGAGATTGACAAAATTATAGGGTTTAAGCTTTCACCTGATTGCCTTGAATTGCGGGCTTGGTTCTTCCTTGTAGTTGAGGATTATGAAAGTGCTCTTAGAGATATTCGAGTACTTTTAACTTTAGAACCCAATTACATGATGTTTCATGGGAAGGTTACTGGAGATTACTTGATTGGGCTCCTCAGCCATCGGGTTCAGCAATGGAATCAAGCTGATTGCTGGATGCAACTCTATCAGCGATGGTCTTGTATAGATGATGTTGGCTCTCTGGCTATCATACATCAGATGCTGGCAAATGACCCTGGAAAGAGTCTCCTCCGGTTTCGGCAATCTCTGCTTCTTTTGCGGTTAGTTTTTTGTAATTTGATTTAGAGTTGTCTATCTTATTCATCTTCAATTGTATGTAGTAAATCACCATGATGTTCTTTTCAAATATATAATTTTGACTGGATTATTACAAATTCCAGTTTAAATTTATGGGTAGAAATCACATTCTTTTTGCACAAAGAATTAATTCTTATCTGTCAGCAGCACATGGAATCATAACCTCATATCAAATTATATAGATTGCTGCATGTGCATTCTCATTTTCCTATGATTGGGGATTCAAATTATCAGCTTGTTTTCATTACTTCTATTCCCACAGATTTGATAAATTCTTAATGTTTTATATTTTTATACAATATCTAGAACATAAAGGAATATGTCTTCTCTGTGTAAAAAAATAAATGCTGCTGTGTGGCTGTTATCAGCTCTAAACTAACTATATTGATTCCCATGAATAATTCTAATATTCATTGATCTAATAGGCTAAATTGTCAAAAGGCTGCAATGCGCAGTTTGCGATTGGCTAGAAATCATTCTATCTCTGAGCATGAAATTCTAGTATATGAAGGATGGATTTTGTATGACACTGGTCACCGTGAAGAAGCTCTCTCTAGGGCAGAGAAGTCCATTTTACTTCAGAGGTCATTTGAAGCTTTTTTCCTTAAAGCATTCATATTGGCAGATAAAAGTCTGGATCCTGAATCTTCAAGTTATGTAGTCCAAATTCTGAAGGAAGCTCTTAAATGTCCTTCAGATGGTCTTCGGAAGGGGCAAGTGAGTATTATCTGTATTGTGATCCTTACCATTTTTTCCATGTGTGCCTGAATGTACTCTTTTGATCATGTATTTGGATATTTTGCAGGCTTTAAATAATTTAGGGAGTATTTATGTGGATTGTGGTAAGCTGGATCTGGCAGCAGATTGCTACATGAATGCCCTTGACATCAAGCATACAAGAGCCCATCAAGGGTTGGCACGTGTTTATCATCAAAAAAATCAACGGCAAGCTGCATATGATGAGATGACCAAGCTAATAGAGAAAGCACAAAATAATGCATCAGCATATGAGAAACGGTCAGAATATTGTGACCAAGAAATGGCAAAATTTGATCTTGATACAGCAACGCAATTGGATCCACTGAGGACATATCCATACAGATACAGGGCAGCAGGTAATTAATTTTTACCCTTCTGTAATTTTCAGTCTCTGCAATTTAATTTTGTTCAGGAGTCGTTGCCAATGATAAAATCGATTTCTTCCATTAGATCACTTGCTCCATGCATTATACTCTTAATATAAAACTGATTTACACTAGGTATGAAATTTAAGCCCTTTGGTGTTTTGATTTGGTGCCTCCGAAATAATTAGTCTCAATATCATTATATATCAGCAATTAAAAAAAAAAATCAGTCCTTTACTTATTGGACCTAAAGGGATCAAAAAGCACAAGCTTTGATTTTACGTTCAATCTTTAGGCAGTTGGTTATCTCCAAAATATTAGTCAATTAAGCTGCGGATATCGGCAATGAAACAAGAGATACTACTTTTTTACTTTAACTGGAGGAACTGAGTATTGTTTTGACGGTCCATAATTTCTTGGTCATAAATCTTCAAATTTTTGTGATAATATCACACTGTCAGCAACTTGGTCAATTGAAAGAAGGTGACTTATCCCCCAAACCCTTCCCCCCCTTCCACACCACCCCCCCCCCCCCCCCCCCCCCCCCCACAAAAAAAAAAATAAATAAAAAATCTTAGAGCTAAGCCACTAGATGCATTGAACCTTATTTTTATTTTTTCCATCAACCACTATGTGCAACTTTGTTGAATAAAAGACTAGCAATAAATCATAAGAATTGCCAATGTGCTACCAAAAAAAAAAAGACTAGCAATAAATATAAGTGATAATTTTTGAACTTTGTAAAAGCTCTAATCATCTAAAGTTAACTAGTTTGAGGTATTCAGGCTTCTACTACTCTTGGATTCTGCTTCACTGTCACAAACAAAGCTGTACATATTACTATGAGCACTTCTTAGTTCTGACTATTTGCTTCCATAGTTACTTCAAAAGTTTCTAAAATAATTTTTCCAACGGAAGGAAGTGGAAATCTTTATATTTTTGTATCTCGACTCTTGAGTACTAGTGAGTACCATATGTCAGGGAAGCTATTGAGTAGCCTAGCTGTCTTTCTTCGAGAAGGGGGATCACATCCTTCTGTTTAATTTCAGGACATAATATGAAGAAGTCATATTTACTTTACTTCGAATCTGATAGGAAGAAAAAGAAAGAAAACAAATAACAAACTGAATTCAAAATGAAATAAGAGTAGGAAGGGACCTTTAGTGAGGTGGTAGTAAAAAAATAAGAATAAAAATTCCTGCAATCTCTGCAAATTGCATTTGGGTAAAGTAAGCTTTTGAGGAAGAGTCTCATTTATCATCAATCTAGTTTCATAGCTTTCACTTAAGAATTTTATTCTTTTTTTGATTGCTTTGAATGGGGTGTGTAAACATTTTCATCACCTGGAAAATCAAAACTTATATACTAACATACAGAATCACATATCACCAGTTCTGATGGATGACCAAAAAGAAACTGAAGCCGTAGAAGAGCTTACAAAGGCCATCTCTTTCAAGCCTGACTTACAAATGCTTCATCTTCGAGCAGCATTTTACGAGTCAATGGGGAACCTCACCTCTGCTCTCCAAGATTGTCAGTCAGCACTCTGCTTGGACCCTGACCACAAGGAAACACTTGATTTGTATAATCGAGCACGGGATTGAGCTGTTAATCTAAAACTTAAGCAAGGCACCTTATGTTCCAAATGAAGTCAGTATGTGGCTGACTTTGTCAGCTGTGGGGTAAAAATCATGGTAACTTTCCATATATCCCAATTATTCCCTGGAAATTATGCTCTTGATGAGCATCCAGCTGCAAACTGACCATTGCAATGATATGGAATTTGTCATGAGGAAAAATGAGCAAGGGAGTGGTATTGTATATATAGAATTTTGGAACTGATAATAAGGAAAGAGAAGAACAAGGAATCCATCATGGGGATTCTGCCAGAGGCCACATAGACCACTCTGATGAATTTGATCATGTAAAAATATTCAAAAAGATATGTCCATATTATCAAATAGGGCATGGGATGAGCATTGGAGGTTTAATGCTAGTGGAAGTTTTTGTAATTCTATTACACTATATGCATCCCAAATTGTCTCTTGATGGAAGTAGGAATTTCACTTTACAATTCTTGTACATAAACAAGATTATAGAAACATCTGTGTCTTATTTGTCATAATTTTTTTTTTCTTTTTCATTCAAATATAAGTGATTGTTTTTTCATGTCATGGGAAGACTACAAATGATGCCTTAGGGTCCGTTTGAATACAGCTGAAAACTGAAAACTGAAAACTAAAAACTGAAAAATACTGTAGCAAATAATTTTTAAATGTGTAAATAGTACCGTGTGACCCATTTTTAATGAAAAAGTTGCTGAAAAGTGAAATTTGTGGGTCCATGAACAGTAAAATTTGTGTGAAAAAGTCAAAAGTTGCGGCTACTGTTCATGAACAGTAGCCGCAATAGTGACTGAACAGTAAAAATTTGGGCTGAACACGTGAAAAAAAATAAATAAATAAAAAATAAAAATAAAAAGAGCTGAAAACGTAACGCCAGACGCAAAACGCGCTGGCCAAATGGAGACTTAATATAACATATATAAACATCATTTAACCCAAACATTTAAGCCTATGGATTTGGACCCAATTATATTATATTAATTCTTCAACTTCTTTACTTTTTGTTCATGTGGGACTTCCACTTATGTGTGTATACCCAACAACCTCTTTTTTGCTTATGAGTAATTGCCTCTATGTGGATTTGAGACCTCCCCTTCTCTTTCTAAGCCACAAACAAGTTCTACTAGCTCCCATTTTTCTCTTCACCATGCTCCATCCATGGGCTCTCTCATATGTCATTTATGGTTTCCACATGTCAATGCCCCACCTGCCTCGCTCCAATTGTGAAAGGGACACTTCAAATGAGATCTTTTAATATGACATGTAGGGATATTATTTAACCCAAAAGTTTTGAGTCTATGGATTTTGGATCAGTTATGTTATATTAATTCCTTATCTTCTTTCTTCTTGTTTAATTTCCAAAAAAAAAAAAAAAAATCCTTAACTTCTTTGTGGAATTCGCGCACACATATATTCCCAACAAAAATAACCTAACCCAAAAACTTTTTTTTTTTTTTAGCTCATCTAGCGTGAGGAGATACAATACAAAGTCTGTCAACGTATGTGTCTTTGAGTTTTCTCCTACACAACATCTGCAATGGAATAGACTGTCCCTAATCTAATTTCAGGACCATTTTGGAACTATCAATGCCTCTTGGCTTCTAGAATTTATGGAAAAAGTATGAGAGAAGTGTGGGGTTGTTGCAGGGTTGAATATAAAACCGGTCATTGACTAGAGTGAGATAGCCAACCATAAATTTCAACTGGCTAATTCTGAAAATATCAACATTTATTGATTTTGAAGTTAATTCTATAATTTTCTTATGGTGAAATTTTACAATAAATCATGTACAAACATCTTCCTCTGCCTTACATCAGACACAAGCATTATCTACGTTGCAAGCCAGTGCAACTAAAAACAAAAAAAATCAGGGAAAAAGATTAGATAATTTTTTTAAAATATTTAGACTCAAGCCTCAATTTCAACTCTCAACTTGAATCTGAGGACATTATTTCAATCTCTGCCCACCAAAGTGGAGATAATTTTGGTGTTGCTTCATCAGGCTCCATTGCTGTGATCTCTTTCAACTTAGCTGTGATCTCTTTCATTGTTGTTCTTTGCTTTGGATTAGGTTGTAAACAATCTTTTATCACTTCAGACAATTTCTCAAGCTCATCCACTCGAAAAGATTTTAGAGTTGGATCCACCATTTCTCTTAAAGGTTTTTCTCCTTTTAGATACTCTGCTGCCCAGTCTCCAAGACAACCATTGTCTACGGAGTCTGGAATCCTTCCTGTTATCATTTCAAACAAAATTGCCCCGAAGCTGTAAACATTTCTTTCTGGTTCCACTGATGGGATTTCCAAAAGGTCCATGACAGTTGCTTCCTTCTTTGCTACAGATGTATCATTCCAAAAACTGAAATCTGATATTTTGGCAGCATAGTCTTCAGTCAGGTATATAGAAGACGATTCCAGGTTTTTGTGTGTTATAGGTGGAGTCAACTGGTGCATATACTCCAGACAGTATGCCATGCCCATAGCTATTCGTAGTCTCATTGCCCAGTCCAAGTGCTCTGCTTCTTTTACTGCAATACATCCAAAATTTAATATGGTCAAAACCATAAAATGGTTCTTCCAGCTTTAATTACTCCAACATTTGTCTTATGTATCATAACAAATTATATTCTATGATCCATGCTTTTGCCACAATATAATGTATTGTATTTGGCCTCTTAAACCATTTCCCTCACATGCATTTGTGGTTTATTTATAGATGCATTATTGCAGCTTGCATGTACAGCATGAGTTCATGCTCCTAATGCAATGGAGAGAACAAGTGAAGCTCTACGTTTAGCCAGTCAATCAATTAGGAAAATGTTAAATGTATGAATTGATATTTTCAATAATTTGCTTTTTCCTTGGATATGGAGGGAAGAGTTAAGGTACTTACTGTGTAAATGCTCAAATAGTGTTCCATTTGGAGCATACTCAAACACCATCATTCTTGTAAATGGCTTCTCTTCTTCACAAAACCCGATGAGGTTCACGAAATTTTTGTGGTTCGCTTTTGATAATATTTCTATCTGAAAAATAAATATAAGTGGCCTTTAGAAACTATTCAAGTCGAATGCCTAATGTTTGGTAAAATTTGATTCTTCTATACCTTCTTCCTGAACTGGGCTTCCAACTTTTTTGACCAGTCTTCAGGAGATGTCACTGCACTTGATGTTACAGCTATTTCCACCCCACCTGAAAGAGTCCCCTTATACACAATTCCATCTGAGAAAGAACCAATTATATTACTGAAATCTTCACAAGCTGCTTCAAGTTCTGGTCGATGGAGCTTTGGTACACCTGAATTCAAACTGTCAAGTATCAGTGTATGAACCCATAGTTTGGAAATATAGCAAAATTTATAATTGCATCAGATTAGAAGGATCATAAGATGAAGTTTAGTATATCTGCTATGCGTGCAATTAGGTTGAAAACTACTTTCTTTGTTCTTAATCAAGGAGTTAAATAAAAATTTTGACTTAAGAAGATAATCATAACCTTTTAGTCAATAGTTACATATAGGAAACAACAATGAGTGTGTTTCCTTGGACTCTTGTGCGGTTGTCCCAATGCTAGTCAATTTATAACTGAGAATGCTCCTAGGGTGAAATAGTGGATGTGTGCATGTTTGCTAAGTATTCAGTCTTGCTTTTTTATATTAGTCCTATTGCCTGAAGTGCATAAAACATAGAACTTTGTTCTCATGAGAAGAAGAATGACCTGTTACAAATGCTTTCTGCAGCTGCCCACTTAACCCTGTTGCCCAAGGTTTCACAGTAACAACCTTATTGCTTCTGAAGAAAACAATGCTAATCGCTGAAATCAAAATGAATGAGCAACTCCCTACAATTCCAACCCAAATTAGAACTAGATGATGCTTTCCTTTGGAATTCTTGCTGACTTCCTGGTTTGGAGTTGAAACAGGTGAAGGATTTAGATTCCAGAGAGATTCGTTTGGAACAGATACTGCAGGTGGATTTTCTGGAATTGTTGAAGCTGGAGTTGGAGCTAGAATAGGTGAGGGTGAAGGAGTCAGAAAGATGTTGGAGGGAGATTGTGATGGGGAATATACTGGAGACTTGGATTTAGATGGGGAATTTGATGATGGTGATGACGACAATGGTGAACCTGATGGTGCCAAAAATGGTGAAAACGGTGATAGTGATGATGACTGAGACAGATAATGGGGCGGTAAGGAAGAGGGAGAAGGTGATGGTGACAATGAACCCCTCTCCTTGAATTCATTCCTTTGGGATGGATTTGAGGCATGCATCTGCAGCAGCTGCCTTCGGTAAGCTACATTTCCAAATTTGGCAGCGTTCCTAACATCACAAAAAGTTGTAAGCATGGAGTTTATATAGGCAATAATATGCTAGTTCATTTAATAAAAATGCTATAATAAATAACTTTCAAATGTAAAAAATTTTCAAAGCCAGAGACCAAAACTTTCTTTGAACTATGGATTAGAACAGAACCATTGCTGTAAACCAAGAGTGATGATCCGCCATAAAGCTTATATAAGAAAACTCCTGATCTTCTATCAAAACATTGTGGCTAAAGCTTTCTTTAATATTCTTTAATTCCCAGAATAACAATTATTCATGAAGATTATATTATTGAATCTAATCATGTACAAGTACAATCAAGATTCTCCGTTATCACCCTACATGTTTTGGTAATGATATTTACAGGGTCATTCAGTATTTAAAAATTAACATAAAATAAAAATCCTCAATCTTCTTAGTACAACCAAGGTTGCTGTGTGTGTGTGTGTAATTCACAGCATCCAAAAATTCCAGATATATTTATCCATATTTAACATGACTAAACTGTGCTAAGGTAGCAACAAGGTGTAAAATTTTCTTTCACCAGAGGCTAATGTACTAAGGCAAGTTTCACTAAAAATTATTTCTTAACGCCTTATCAAGATAGTATTGCCAAACTAGTTTCTACTTTTCGTGGAGATTTTTATTACTAGCAGCATGATAGAACCTCATGAGTTCAGGAGTACCATGTCAAAGATCTGCAATTATAAGATGCCAAAGATCTGCAATTACTTGCTTACCATGTCAAAGATCTGCAATTATAAGATGCCCTCAAAGGAGTACCAGTTAGCTGGTTATCATTCATCTGAAATTCAGAAAATGTCTTAAGCTCGTAGAGTTCAGGAGACAAGTTACCAAGGAAGTCGTTATTATCAAGTAAACTGCATAAAAAATCACAAGATGGACTTAGGGTCCGTTTGGATAGAGCTGAAAACTGAAAACTGAAAACTGAAAACTGAAACACTGTAGCAAAATAATTTTTAAATGTGTAAATAGTACCGTGGGACCCATTTTTAATAAAAAAAATTGCTGAAAAGTGAAAATTGTGGGTCCGTGAACAGTAATTTTGGGTTGAAAAGTCAAGGTTTGCGGCTACTGTTCAATGAACAGTAGCCGCTACAGTAAAAAATGCGGGAGAAAAATCACATGTTGCGGCTACTGTTCATTGAACAGTAGCCGCAACAGTAGAAAAATCCTGGGAAAGCTGAAAAAAAAAAAAAAAAAAAAAGGTTTGCAAAACGCAAACGTTGCGCTTCCCAAACGCACACTTAGTAGAAGCTCATTTAAAGAAGGGACTCGTGAAAATGACAATGTGAAAGGTTCATATTACAGGGTAATCAGGGAAAGATTATTGCTGAAATCAGATGGAAATGATCCACTAAAGTTATTGTTTCCCAAGTCCAAAACCTCCAGGTTCTTCAAATCCCCGATCTCTTTTGGGATATTTCCAGAAAAAGAATTGTTGCGTAAAATGCTGTAGAAATTAAGCACAAGTAATTAGTTATATAATTACTTAGACCAATTTGAGTTTTCAGGCCAAATACATTCTTACATAGATTTTACGTAAGTTAGCTTCCCAAGTTCAGGTGCCACGGTTCCTCCAAGACAAAGATCCTTCAAATTCCTGCACATTGACAAATTTGACTTGAGGGTTACAAATTAGAGCACATTAAAATTTTCAAATATTACAAGAAGCAGGAATTGCTCAATCAGTAGGATAAGAAGCACAACAACAAAAATAAGGACAAAGCCAACAATTAGAAGAGCAGCAAAATAAGTGTTCCATCAAGACCGGCACATACAGCTTTAACAACTTTTGTTCTCTTCAAATTTGGCTATGTATCACTTCAATTATTTGTAAGAACGTGGTGTCAAGTAATAATGTCTTTGTTTCTTTTGTGAAAGCTCCTATTCTTGCAAATTAAAATTTGGATCTTAAGTAAGATCCTATAATTGACTTGATTCACCTTAAACAAGGAACAAAATTCCCCAGATATGTATCTTTTATTTAAGCAAAAGAAGTCAGATTAAGTACAAACTCGTTGGTACTGAAAGAATGAGAGTATGAGACACATTTGTGTTTACAAGATCACATTACTTCGAGTTAAACATCGTAAGACAATTCCATATATGATTATCGCATGTATGGAAACGATTAACAATGAAAAAAGATTTATAAGAATGAAATTCCTACGCATCTTTAGCTCCATGAATCCCATTCTAAGTTGCCTTCCAAAAAACAAAAAAAAAATTGCAGCAGACAAATTATAATCGTTTTCTAAATAATACGATTTTTTTATCTTCTGTACCAAAAATGTCCACAAAGTTAATCGAGTACCGGCAAAAAACTCTTAGCTAAAACACATTGATAGTCAAATTTCATATGGCATAAATTTTTGGTTTTAGTTTTAAAACAGCATTATTTCCTTGCTCTTTGGACCAAAACTCAAAGACCCAGAAGCAGAAACACACTTATACTCAACAAGTAAAATAGATTTTTGCATAAAAACGATTTGAGTTTCACTCACAAGATGACTACATTTCCGTCCGAACACTCGACTCCGAACCAAGAACACGGATCAACCACTCCCTCATTGTCATTCCAATCCAATAAAGCCCCAAAAGGGTCTCTCACCACGCTCTCCCTGAACCTTAACAACGCCAAACCTGCGTCCAAACATACATACATACACTATGTCATAAAGCTTTTCCTGTTTCTTTAAAGAAAAACTTATAAGCTTCCGAACTGTACGGACATGCAGAACTCAATGGTTTATACTAAAAATATATATATGTACCTTCGGTGTTCAGAGACGAACATAGACTCAGATTCTGAATAAACAGTAATAGAACTCCAATGAACACTGCCATGCGGATCTTCAACCCTTTAAATCTCCACCGTTCATCCATCCCAAGACGACCGAACTCAAAAAAAAAAAAAAAAAAAATCTCTGAAAACTGAAACACAATAATCCTCCTTTCTCTCTTCTAGTCGTCAAAACCAATATTTACACTACAGAAATAAAATCCAAATGAAAATGATATTATAGAGGGAAAGAGAGTCTCTGCAACTGCAAGCTACTATATTAGACAATAGACGAGCAAGGAAGAAAGCGCGTACTAATCAGTGATTTTTTTATTTTATTTTTATTTTTTAATTGTTTTACTCGTTTTGGTTATTAGCATTAAATGTCCGAAAACTTACCGAAATATCGGAGAGAGGAACACGGAGAGCGGAATATCGGGGAAATGAACTGAGATAGATTCCAAAAAAGCGGCTTGTTAAAAAGTGAAACGTTTCGGTTTTGCCGCGGCGATTTAGTAACAACGCTAGATTTGGTTTTTGTTTTTATTTTTTCGTGTTTGGGGTCTAGCTGAGACTTGTAAGCGAGCTGGCGATACTTTCTTCATATATTTATAGCGCTGTCCTATCAATGCCACATGCTATTCACGTGCTCATTACTACTTTTCTTAACTCTCATCTTTTTTTTTTCTTTTCTTTTTTTTCTGATTTATTACATTTTCCTTGTATTTTGACCATTTTCGGGTCTGAATTCTTCTTTTTTTGGTTGTTGGATAATACTCTTCTTATCTAATACTCTCTCTTCTTTTTTTTTTTTTTTTTTCTTTCTAGTACATTTTCCTTGGATTTTCCTCTTTTTTTGTTGGAAACATTTTTGTGAATCTAAATTATAATTCATCGATGCATGAATCATGTGAGGTTTTAGTGAGAGTCCAATAGTATTAACTTATTTGCAGCTGGTTGATATTAGTGGTTTGAATCTCATCTCCCCACCCTCAATATCTATTTATCAAAAATAAAAGCAAATACATGAACCATATGATCTTGCATTTACTCAAAGTTAGTACGTTGATGATAACTTTTGATTTCATAAATTTGGCCTCAAGAGGGGAGTGAATGAGCGATTCAAATTAATGACCTCAGATTCATGAATTATTTCCTTATTGATTATGTTACCTTTTATCTATTCATAAATCATAAAGTAATTAAGGTTTTACGGCTCATTAAGTATTTGGCGCTATGCATCCTTTTTTTTCAGAGAATAATGTATGAATTGTGTTTTGTAATCTTTGGCTAGGTAACGAGATGCAAAACTTTGTTTGTTCTTTCTTGTCATCATAGTTTGATTGGCCTCTTTGCAAGTAGAATTTTAATGGTATTATTACAAATCGTAAATCAACAGTTTAGGAGTCAAAGCATGATATTATATTCTACAATACTATCCAGATGTTTTTATATACACTTTTTTTGACTATACATGATGCAGTACTCATACATGGGCCAATTCCTGATCTAATAAAAGCGGCAACTATAATCTTAACCTTGCAAATGGAAAACTTCTTTTATAATCCCACGCAATAGCTTTATATTGAATTGGTCCACATCCTCTCACTTAATTGGAGGATCCATTCTCCCCAAAAAAAAGAAAAAAAAAATGGAGGATTACAAACCTAGAATTTTTTTTTTTTTTAATAAATAGAATTAGTTGAATTCTGACCTGCACAAAATAACCTCATTAAAATACACTGGATCTTAGTTGTTATATTTTATTGAAACCTACCATACAATGATTAACAACAATATTTTATGTACATTAAATTAAAGTAGACAACTTATCAAAAAAAAAGAAAGTAGACAATAATATTTTGAACCGATTTCGGTTTTGTCTAGTGCGAAAAAATGGGTCCTCCAATACATAAACATAATGAAAATGAAAACAATAATATCATACTCCACCGACTTGGATGTGTGCCATGTGGACCCATATATATTAAACAACATGTTTGATTGAAGATGAAGTATTAGTAAACAAGTGAAAAGGGGGTGCCCTCAGCCTCATGTATATAATGATAGTTCATGAAATGGGATTGTTGGATGAGAGAGAGTTATGGCGTGGAAGATAAGTAGCAAGGTTGGAGAGATGGGCATAATCCTTTAATTAAAAGGTAAAAGAGTGAAGATGGGATAATGTATGTAACATATCTTCTGTAAATATATATGGCCAACAGGCCAAGGTATCTTTTTTTTTTTTTTCTTTTTTTTTTTTTAATATCTTAACTGTGTTTAAAAATAAATAAATTAATGAATTTGTTAGTTGTTCTTTCCCTGGTGATTATGACACTGAGCGCTAACATGTTTTGCAAGTTACAATGACTCTAATTGTGCATTTTGATTCCACTGGCGAAGAAGCTGTCTATTGGTTTCAAAGAGAAGCTCATTAATGAATAACTGGTATTTTCTCACAAAAGATTCTCATTCATTTCTATTGAGGCTCCATTTGTTTTCAGCATATTCACCATTTGAGTCTCCAACAATTATTCCAATAATTAGATATCCGATTTGACCGATGGAATACACAAGCATACGTTTCATGCTTGTTTGATTCAATATATTCTTCTTTTCTTCTTTTTCCAAAAATCAATTTATTTTTTCAAAAATCAATCATTAGATTATATATCGAACAAATTGTATGAGATTTGTGGGATCATTTTCTCGCAAGAGATAATTAAAATAAAAGAAATTATATAATAGATTATTACTTATGCCTATATCATTTCTTGTACTGTATTAAAAATTATAAAGTTCTCTTTTTGAAGATCTAAGAAATTCCAAGGTCTAAATCTCAATTTCAATAAAATACAACTAGATCTAGTATGAATTCACGATCACAAGAACTTATAGCAGGGTCTTGAAAAACAAGTAATTAATGTTGGGCCTTAATTCTTTTTTTAGGGTGAAAATATTTTACATGAAAACATTTTCAATAAAATAGTTTCAGGTGTTTGGTATGACAAGTAAAAATTTTCAAGTAAACCACCAAAATCAATGGTTCAACCACCAAAGCCACTGTGCCGGAGGTCTAGTGACCAAACCATCGGCAAAGTGGTGTCTTCGGTGACTAGATTTTCGGCACCTATGGCCAAAATGGTGTCTTTGATGACTACCTGCACCAGTTGCCAAAGCGGCGGCTGGCACCAATCAATGAAGCAGCGGCTCCAACCACCAGACTACTTGATCGTTGACCTAGTCACTAAATGAAGAGAGGGAAAGACACTGTGTGTTTTTATAAAATGTTTTACTAAATTTTTAAAGGTAAAACATTTTACAACTTTTTATAAAATATTTTACAATTAACAAAAAATATTTTACAAGTTTGACCATATTTACATGAAAAAGAAACACCTGAAAATAAGAAAACATTTTCCAGAAAATATCTTACTACAAAACAAACTGAACTAATTTGATTTACTTCTTTTTTGAGGCCGCCTTTAGATTGATCTCTTGACTTTCAAAACCTGCAATTTACACATGGATTATTACAAATAACAACAATGTTAATGTGCCTCTTCCATTATTGATCCATCACATTTTCACCATAAATCCTATAATAAAAGGAAGAAATTAAACGATTTAAAGGAGAGAAGGAAAGAGAAAAGGTAAGATTTTATGTATTTTTATCCTAGTAACCTACGTCCACAATGACAACTTTTAGTGACTTCATTTTTACTATTATGAATTGTGTATTATAAAAACCGAGTACAGGGTGAGTATATATATTCAATGGTTGACCTATAGGGGCCATTGATTATGTCTAAATCAAGAGTAAATGAAATACTATTATTCAGGTCATAATAAAGGGCCATGACTAAGGTATGTACACAATAAAATATAAAGAGTAGATACTTTAAATCATATAAAACATATTCACATACGCTAACATTCCCCTCAAACTCAACTGAAGGTGGAATCTTGAGTTTGGAATTATATATAATCTCATGAAAAAAAAAAAAAAAAAAAAAAAACTTTCATTGTGAACGATTGGATTGGATGTAGAATGAACTAGGAACAATGTGCAATGAATTGTGCCAATGTTGGCAATGGCAACAAATTAAGATGATCGAAAACTGGAGAATAGCTACACCAGCAACCGAATAGTGGCAACCATGGCAAAAGGACACCTACACTGGTGGCCTAAGGAATATTGGCAAAGGACAATGTTGTGGTAAAGCACACAAGCAATTTGGCAAATTTCACATTAATTGAACCTAAAAGGAATGAGTGATGCAGCAATTAGTGTGACATGGGAGTCTCAAATGGAAAAAAATACCCCAAAATCAAAATCTATAAATAAATAAATAAAAAATTAAAGCGGAGTAGGAAAGTGCTTTGTCCAGAAAGAGGTAGTTATGAAACATGTCAAGACAGTGGGTAGCAATGACTAGTCCAAACAATGGTCAGCAGTGCTAAGCCGAACAATGGTTAGTAGTGATAAATATGAGTGATGGTCGGAGATGGGCTAATTGAACCCTATTGAAGATCAAAAAGTGACCCTTATACTATGTTAAAAAAAAATAGAAGAAAATAAAAGATTTAGAAAGGAGAAAGCAAAAGCAAAGATTTTCATGGTTCAATTTGATGTACTATGTCCACAACAAAAAACCCTTAGTGGTCACATTTTTACTATTTTGAATTATGTATTACAGGAACCCAATATAGGGTATATATATATATATATATATATTTTGTAGAAAAGGAGTTTAACATAAAAACTAAACAAGGAAGACAAATGCAGACAAAACCTGTTTACATACAGCCCACGGCAATCAGCCTCAACAAAGGAAATAATGTCCACAAGAGGACTAGAAAAGATAACAAAATCAGGCTCCATGGACGCTCCTAGCTTCGCCAAATGGTCCGCACACATGTTTGCTTCTCTGTAAACATGTCTAAAACTTACTTGGGGGATCTGGGTTGCCAAATGTCTACAGTCCTCCATCAACAAAGAAACAATAGCATTAGATTTAGTCTGGCTTGAAAATGAATCTACCAAGGCTTTGGCATCCATCTCTACAATCACTGCTTGAACTTGGGCTTGCACACAAAGGAATAGCCTATCTCCAAGGGACCACAGCTCAGCTAGGAAGCTATTCACTGGACCAATTTTCCTGGCATATCCAAGCACCCAATTACCCTGCTCATCTCTAACCACACCTCCACCTCCAGCCAACCCGAGAGAATCAACTGAAGAGCCATCCGTGTTGAGCTTCTTCCAACCGGTATTGGGCTTTTCCCATCTAATGCTTTTCAACACCACTCTTTTTGCTGCTGTGTGGCTGCTTGCACAGTAGTTGTATTCCATAGCTCGGGCCAAAATCTCTTTAGCAACATTCGGGTTCTGCACTTCACCTTTGAACACATGATGGTTTCTATTTTTCCAGATTATCCATATTGCAAACAAAAACACCTGAAACCATGGAAGCTGACCTGACCTGTGACTCGGCTTAGCATTGCAATTAAACACCAACCACTCCTTCAGATTCTCCGCAAAAAACACCAAGTCCGAAGGAAGAACACCAAGTTGGTGCCAAATAGCTTTAGCCGATGGGCAGTCCCTCAAGGCATGAATTATACTCTCAAAACCATTAAGACAGATGGGACAAGAATTATCTATTGCCATGCCTCTTGCTGAGAGGCACTCCCTAACACCGATGCTTTGATGCATGCATTGCCAAACAAAAAATTGGATTCTTGGCAAGGTTTTGAGCTTCCAAATCCACCTCCCCCTAAAAGGCACATCCAGATTAGACGCTAAGGTCAGAGAATACGCTGATTTTAAGTCAAAATCTCCCTTGGTTGAAAGCTTCCATGCCAATTTATCTTCGGTTCTGACTGCTATGGGTATGGGGGTAGCTTGAATGACCCTTTTAATGTCATTTGGCAACTCCATCTGCATTCTTTCCAAATCCCAACCACCACGATGTCCAACCTCCTTAACTTTAATCCCAACGGATTCTAACGTCAAAGGACCTTGTATGGCCTGCCTTAATGGCCCAATCCCTGACCAATTATCATGCCAAAAACCCAAGTTGCTATCAGCCCCAGGTAACCATCTGATGCCTTTCTTGAAAATTTCCTCACCCTTCTTCAAACTCTTCCACACTCTAGAGCTAGACAGCTTGTTAACATTCCTCGAATTCACCAGTTGATGATTACAGTACTTCATTCTCAGCATCCTAGCCCACAACGCTTTTTCCTCGGTGTGAAACCACCAATTTAATTTTGCAAGCAAAGCTGTATTCCTACCCCTGGCTGTTTGGATGCCCAACCCCCCATCTTCTTTAGGCCTAGTTACCTTTCTCTAGCCTACACAATGCATTTTTTTGTTATTTTCCGAGGACCCCCAGAGGAAGTTTCTATTTACTCTATCAATGCCCTCTAGCACCTTCCTAGGCAGCATGCAACTCTACATCACATAAGACAGAATAGTCGAAGATGCAACTTGAATTAAGACTGATCTTCCTGCCATAGACAAGAGGTTTGCCTTCCATCCGGCAAGTTTCGACTTAACTTTGTCTAACACAAAATTAGAACCCTGATTTGATCCTCCGCAGTGCCTAATGGGAAATCCAAGGTACTTCCCCAAACAGTTTGTTGATTGAAACCCAAGAATGGAGACCAAAGCTTCCTCTTCATCCTGCCCAATATTTGGGGAAAAGAAGACTCTTGACTTTGCTTCGCTTATAATCTAACCTGAATTTGTACAAAACTTGTCCAAGACTTCTTTAATAGCCAAACAATTCTCAGTATTAGCTTTTGCAAAAAGGACTAAATCATCAGCAAAAAACAGATGAGAAAAGGAGGGGCCGCTTCTAGAAGCTTTCACTGGTTTCCATACACCCTCTTCGCATTTTTCTTGGATTAACTAACCAAGATACTCCATGCACATGATAAAAATATACGGAGAGAGGGGATCCCCTTACCTTATTCCTCTAGTTGGTGTAAATGGCTCCAAGCTACCTCCATTAATGAGAATAGAAGTTGTGACGGTAGTAATGCAACTCATGATAATCTCAATGAGGCTATTAGAAAGATTGAATTTGCTCAACATGCTTTTTATAAAGCTCCATTCAAGCTTATCATACGCCTTTTCTAAGTCAATTTTAATCACCATGTACCCCACTTTCCCTCTCATTTTACCTATTGTATAAATGACCTCTTGGACAATGATTGCATTATCCACCCCCTGTCTTCCTGGAACAAAGGCTGCTTAACAAGGGGATATAATCTTATCCAAATATGGGCGAATTCTCCCAACCAACACTTTGGAAGTGATCTTGTACACTGAATTACAAAGGCTTATGGGCCGATAACTCCCAATTGTCTTCGGAACTTGAACCTTCAGGATAAGGACAATATTTGTGTTGTTGAGGTAGTCAGGAACTTTCCTCTCCCTAAACACTTTCTTGATTTCTTCTCTAACCGAGTCTCCAACGATAACCCAGAACCGCTGGAAAAAGCCAGCATGTAGGCCATCCGGTCCAGGGGCTTTAAAAGCCTTCAAAGACCACAAAGCAGCTAAAATTTCCTCCTCTGACACCATATGACTAATACTTTCTTTTTCTACCTCCAAAAGTTTGGCCTGCCATTAAGAGTGGTAATTTAACTCCCATGTGGCCGAGTCCTGACAAGTGGTGTATAGCTCGTGAAAACCTTTCCTAAAAAATTTCATAACTTCTCTTCCCTCAACAATCCAGTCCCCGGCCCCATTTTTAACTGACAAAATTTGGTTCCTTTTCCTCCTGGTTAGAGTTGATATGTGATAAAAGGAAGTATTACAGTCACCCATCACTCATTCTAGCTTTTAAAGCCCAGAGCTCCGTTTCTTGGCCATTCACCATGTCTAACTCCTTAAGAAGCTGATATTCCAACTGAATCAGAGGGGGAGAGGGATTGTTTGCCATTACCCTTTGGACCTCATCTAGCCGAGCTATGATTCTCTTTTTCTTAGCAAAGATATTCCCGAAATGATTGTTGTTCCACAGCTTAGCCTCCTTAGCAAAATTGTCTATATTCTCCGATAGCTCCGTTGACCTCTTCTACGCCAGATTGACAACTCTTGGAAAGGAAGGGTCAGAGAGCCAAAAGCTTTGATACCGAAACGGTCTGTTAAGATAATTCATCCTCCTAGGCAGAGTTTCAAGGAGAACTGGGCAGTGATCCGAGTGGCATCTCATGAGGTGGGAAACTCTAGCTTCTGGATACAGAAGACACCAACTCAGATTCATGAAATATCTATCAATCCTTTCCTGGATAAAACAATTCGCATCTCTCTTATTTATCCAAGTGAAACTTGGCCCATTGAAACCTAAATCCACCATATTACACCTATCTAAGCACTCCTTGAAGGGAAGGGATTTATTGATGCTCACTGGTCTACCCCCCAGTTTATCCTCATCAATTAGGGGTTCATTAAAATCACCAGCTATCACCCAAGGTTTATTATGCATCTCCGCCACTCTGGACAGATTATTCCATAAAATACATCTCTCCTCACTCCTAGGACTAGCATAAATTACAGTAAAAAATCAGGAGAGATTTGAAGATAGTACCTTAACTTCAACATGAATCTCTTGTTCTGTAGTAGCCAACTGCTCAATCTCCCCCATATCTGTGTTCCACAACAGCCATAAGCCTCCAGAGAGGCCAATTGTCTCAATATGGATTGCACCATCAAATGGGAGCCTATCAGTGATCTCCTTTGCTCTATCTCCCCCTAGACGGGTTTCCATAATTACCATAATTGCTGGATTGTGAATCCCTACCAAATCCCTTACATGTGTCTAAAAATTGGGCTTTAGAACACCCCTGCTATTCCATACTATAATATTCATGATAATATGGTGAAAAGGAAAAGGGTACACATCAAACAGGAGCAATAACTCCACCACCATCCTCATAATCCATCCCAGCTTCACCATCCTTTTCTTTGTCCAACCCCTCCCTGAAAGCAAGGTCGAACACTACAGCAAAACCCCCCTGTTCGCTAACCTTGCTATTGAAAGTCAGCTGGACAACGGGATCAGCTTGAACACCTGGCTCAGCTTGGTGGCAAGCCAGTTTCCCACTACCGTCACCGACCTCACAACCACCGGATCGAACTAAGCAATCAATGGAACCTTCTCTTCCTCCGGTGTCACCCCGCCGATTCGAAGCCACATCAGAACCTCCACTGCCCTTTCCCTTGACTTTAAGCCCCACTTCGGTTTGGACCGGAGCTGTGAACTGGAAGTTGTTATCAGTTCTTCCCTTACTGCCATCAGAGATGTGCCAACTCCAATTTTGGGTGTTTAGTGCTTCCAGCTTCATGTGAGTAGATATGGTCCTACTCCTTGCTATCCCCTTTTTACCCCTTACTGATGGGCTCAGGTGCGAGATGGCCACATGTCCACTCAAACTAGTCCCCACACGAAATGGGTCCAACTGATTGACCTTGATGCTGGTTTTCGAAATAACATTCTTCTGCGTACTTGTCTCCTTGGCCCAGCCCATCGAAGTGGGCTTCATTGAAGGCCCATGCCCACCTGTCTGATGAACCACTACTCTCCCCGATCCTGTGTGTCCTTCCAAAACTGTGGAATTTCTAGTGCCACGCTGTCCAGCTTTCTTGCGTGTCACTATCATCCAGGACCCGTATAAGTCGTTATCCTTAGCCGTTCCACTACCTTCTAACACGCCTCCCCCAATGGCTGTACTATCCGTGCCATACACCATGTGTGACCCTGCTGATTCACCATGGTCATCGTTACCTCCTCTCTCCGACGATGTAGAGGTCCGAATGATGTGTGGGCAATCATCTTTCTTGTGTCCTAACCTACCGCATGCGAAACACAACTTCTGGATCCCCTCATAGACCACCAGCTGCTCAAATTTACCTATAAGCATTGTATTAATGAGAGGCTTATTCATGTCTACTTGAATACATAACCTCGCGTATTTCCCTCTCGTTTCCATGGCAGTTTGTGCATCAATCCGTAAGACTTTGCCAATGGCTTCTCCAATCTGTTTAAGCACCTTCGTTTCATAGAGTTCCAACGACAACGCATGTAACCGGACCCACACCGCTATCGATGAGACGTTGGCCACCGCTGGTTTGAAAAAGGGCTCCCAAGGTCAGATTGATAAAAATTGCCCTCCGATGAACCAAGGGCCTTTCTCTAGAACTGAATCCATATCCTCTTTCAGGGTGAACCGAACGGAATAGAAGTCATATCCTAGATCGACACAGTCCAGCCTTCCAGTTGGTTTCCAAAGAAGTTGAAGCTTGCTTTGGAGAAAGTTAAATCCAACGGATCTTCTGTACAGTTTGATTATCAGCGTTTGAGACCACGGTCCTCGAATTCGCAGCTTGGTTTCCCTGGATAGCTGCACCGTGGTTAAGCCTTCTTGAGGTCAGCAACCTCATCATCAGACTCAGCGTCATTGTCCATCAAATCCATAAAGTCAAAAGCTTTTGCGAAAGCTCCTGGGATTTCTCCAACTAGTTTATCCCTAAAGGAAGTTCTAGGCGACCCCCATATGCTCTGGTGTCTCTGTGGAAGACTGCCTTCACTTGGACCGTCATTGAATTCAGCATGGTGAACGTCTTTCACCTTCTTTTTGCTTCACAATAACTTAGCTTCCTCCTCTCTAGAGAGAACCCGGTGTTTGGAGGGACCCCTTTTTTTTTATATAATCACCCACCTATGGGTATATATTATATATATACACAATAGTTGTCCGATAGAAGTGATTGATTATATTTAAATCAAGAATAATTGATATGCCTTGATTCAAGATATAATAAAGGGCTATGACTAAGGTATATACCTAGTAAAACATAGAGGGCATATCCATTAAGTCATATAAACATGTGCATTTAATAACAAACTCGCTTGAAATTGATGTCGTTGTGTACAAAATGACTTTTTTGTGTAGGTTAGTGACAAGATTCTAACGGATGTTAACAGAAAAAATACATTGATATTGTTTTAATATTTGATGATCTAAATTGTAAACTTTCATAATTAATAGACGAATTTACAAGTAATCTCAAACTTAGAGAGTGTAAATAGTATCTTTACTTACACTTAAAGGGACTGACTGTGCTTAACTAGTTCACAGTATGTCCTCTGAAGAAATGCATAAGTAATTTTCTTTTGAGGTATAATTTCATTTTAAGAGCAGAATCATTAAGTACGTAAAAGTGCAAAAGGTTAATCAGGATTTGAAGGGCTAGGGGCTAGCTCCCTCCATTGAGGGAAGAAATTCATTGGGTGATCATAACAAGCCATTTGGAATGGGTATTGAGTATTGAGTATGACATTAGAGATACCAAGAAATCGACAGTCCACCTCACATATGTAGAATAGCATATAGCACACTTTTGTTTACGTACGTTTGGATGGTAATGGGGCAATCATAATATCTTTTATATATAAATGTCTCACTGTTTTTGTATTTATAACATGTAATTGCACGTGGACCCACTGGCACCAAGGCTGAAGTTCATACGGTTGGTCTGGTCAGGAGTCAGGACCACAATATATTCACTTACTCCAGAATTTTTGTAGGTGTTGCTTTTGAGGGTGGAGTCAGACTCAAGACCTGAAGTGGGGCTCGTTTGGTCCGGCTTGAGAAAAGACATGGCAACCTCTCCAATTCAATAGAAAATGCCGCTTGACCTATTCTTCCTAGTGACATTCAATCATACTCACCCCACTTGTATCTACTTTACTTCCTTCTTTGCCCAAAATTTTTAGTGCTTACTTTTTGCTTTTGGAGTTTCTCAGAACTTACATTGTAAATGCTGTATCCTAATTGTTGTTAGTCCCGGACGTTTGGATTCCAGTTGTATAGTTTGTTAGATTAATTAATTACTACTGTTTATTAGATTTCCTTAATTAGTTAATACAAGGGCAAAATTACATTCTTGTTAACCAAAGACAAAATTGATAAAATTATAAAAATGTTAAATGTGGGCTAGAAAGGAAAACTATATAAATCCATGGCAATTCTGGTTTCAAGGATTAACAGTGGTCAATTCCTTTAGCAATGTCAACTGCTAGGATACACAAAATGCCAGTTGTTACCAAACTTGCATGCTCAACAACCTGAAGGCTTCAACTGGACCGACCAAATCTGAAGTCTAAACACGGCCCCCGTGTCATGTCCTCATAATATCATTTCTTTAATGCCTGAATTTGAGATGTTCAAATTAATGTATGCTGATCGATGTTGGCTATAATAATCTCCTAGCTAGTATTAGGTTTTGAAATGGTTGTGTCATCTTGTGCAACTGTGTTATAATGCGCAGTGCAGGGTTGCCATAATTGGTTGTACACACAATTTCTCTGATCTTTCAGTCTACAATTTGCTAGTTTGGTTAGTTGGATACCATGTGAATGAGGACCAATCCGTATAATGACGTTCTAATAAGTCATAACATCCATCACATATTTGGGCCTACTCCTTGAAAATATGACAATTCCTGTCGGAAAATCCAGCGTCTAGATTGAAGTGAATTATTGTTTTCCAGTACGAGTGCCGGCCCAAACACATGCTAAGCCTAATTCTACATTGGATTTTTTTTTTTGTGCCAAGACCCAAGATAGGCTGTTCTGTCATATATTAGCCTAGCTAAAAGGGCTATCCAAAGCTCATACGAAGTTCTAAAACATTTTACATCTCTAATAATAAGAGCTCAACTGCTCAAAACTGTATTAGTTTTGCAATCCATACAGGCTACAGCTGTCTCCACTTTCCACAATTTTGTCAATTGGTCTTAATGGAGAGGCTACAATGAACTTTTGGCTGTAAGCTGGACTTATCATGTTTATAAAGGGCTCCACGGACAGGATAAGATGTCCGAAAAAATATGGTGTCTCACACTTGCACATGTAATATGCACTATAATAGGCCAACCAAGTATTGGAGATTCGAATGAATTGTGTTTTTATTATTTTTATTGGCCATAACATAAGCATAACAAATAAACAAAGGAACAATGCAAAAGTATAAAACCAAGTGGCAGGAAAGAAGAAATTTTCCAGCTTGCTTGGCCAGCCAATTATGTGCTAATTGGTGAACCTTATAACTCACTGATATTAACTTGCTTGCTCAATTCTATGGCAAAATGTAAGTCTTGATATGCCCAATAAATTACCATGTTTGTTCAAGAAAAATGGTTAGCCTAGCGACATTTACACTATACCCAAGAAGACTAATCTAGTCATATCAAATATTAACTATTAATGATCAACCTAATATATGCACGAAGTGAGATTCAAAACACACCAACCCAACGCACACTCAATTAATATCCAATCAATCCAACCTCTACTACTAGGCTGAAAGTAAGTCAGCAAGCTCAATTAATTGCAACAGACTTATGCTTGTCTCATTGAGTAACAAAGTGCCCATTAAGAATGATGTCCAAGCGAATATGGTTGGGGACTCTGTTCTTCTGCGAAATGCGAGTAAATTGATTTTGCAAAGCCCATTAAGTGAAAATAATGTTGGTTGAAATTACAATTTCAATTAGGATTTCTATAATCATCTGGATTTTACTGAATAAATTGTAATATGCACTAGCAAACAAATTATCAAGTAACAAAGTTCGGTAAAAGTATCAATTCATTGACACTATGTCTGTCCACGCTCATCATGAAGCAAGAAACTCAAAATAGTTGAGAAATATGTTCACGACATATATCTAACACTTCTTAAACCTGTCTCAGTACAAAATTTCAAAAATAATCCGTTACAGCAGTAACAGCACAAGATAAAATGTATGTAAGGCCTGTGTGAGTGTCTGTCTTGGCCCGTCTATTCTTTTAATTGTCACTAGAAACTTTCACTAATAAAGAATCCATATAGCAATTGAAGTCATTTACATATAGCAATTGTTTTTTTCTTATATTCAATTGTTACAGCTTCCAAATAGGGAAGGAAGAATTGTCACAATCCTTTCTCATAAAAGAGACCAAACAATGTCATGGAAATAAAACTCTTAGCATATTTTTGTATGTATATTGTTTTATATAGAAAAAGTAAAATCTTAACTTATTACGTTCCCTCTATAATAATTACTATTTATCATTAAGTCAAAATGATAATTCATTCTCAAAAAAAAATGATAATTAATTTTTGTTATAGCTCTCTTGCTCAATCACAATAAACTTTACACACATTCTAAAAAAAAAAAAAAAAAAAACAATAAACTTTACACAAAAACATACTATCACACTTTCTACCTGCTCCAAAAATAAATAAATAAAAGTTGAGTGGTTTACAGCAAGTAGTACTATCGTACAAGTTACAACATCCAAATGAGCGTGGGCCTTTCATGTATGGACCTACAACCAAACTAATATTCTAACGTTGTCATTTATAAATTTCTTTCACAAGCCGGTTCTTTGCTTTCTCCAATCTTCATGGCCCGTATAAGCCACAACCAAAGGAAGAATATGAGTCAGACTGAGCAGCATGGTCGGCTCTGGGCCTAGGCCTATACCCCCAAAATTTTATAAAAGGGTCTAAAGCCTCCTTTAAAAAAAATAAAATTGAACAAAAGTTATAGGGTGATTTTTTTTTTATAGGGAAAATATGTAAGTGGATAATTCATTATTTCTCCCAACTCCAAGAAGACCTCCAAAATACTAGACCAATAAAAATCCAACCCATTTAAAACCCTAAATTGTTTCACCATAAAGGAATTGTTACGAGTGTGTAGATTAAGTGAATTAGCTATCAATTGTAACAAATATGTTAACAAAACCTAAATGTATAAGCTTAAGTAATTTTGCATCTTAAAAAGTAAAATGATGGGTTTCTAAACAAATATATATATATATATATATATGTAAATAAATTTTATTTAATTGATATTTAAATATTTTATGAAAAAACCATTTAAAATTATCGTCTAGGTCTTAAACTTTATTGAGTCAGCCCTGCAAAGCAATACTAGGGTGTTGTTCAAACCTGTTGGATTTGGGCCTTAAAGGTCCTCTTCTTTGACATTGGTCTTGGATCTCATTGATCCCCTTTCATCCCTTCAATAACCTCTCAAAATACTTGTCCATATTATTCAAAAAAAACCTTCTAGAGCTTCTTGTTGGTATAACAAAGTTTAGGTACTATACATAAAGTTCTCCAATTAAATTCCAACACATGTTTATATTGATCAATACTGAACAAAATTTATTATTTTTCTTTACTACAATTAAATTTAATCCAGTTATGTGTTTGAATTTTATTGGGGAATCTAATGTACTTGATAATAGCTTAATACCGCTCAATGCGCGCTAGAATGGATCTCAGCTAAACGGTTACCAGTCCACTAGCCCCGCAAGGCTCTCAACGGTGAACTCCTCGGTTCGTCAACGTTTTGATTACTGTTCTCGCGTGTGAAAAGCAGCATGCAATGTTGCCTTGCTTCACGTGAGCGCGCATGGCTCGTTAAGCTTGAGATCCTCTCTCAACCGGCCGCCAGCCCCTTTTGGAACTCGTTCCCAGAATGAATTTCTTCTTGTTGAAAAGACACTACATCATCCATCCGCTAGTACAATATTATCTTAGTTTTGGTAGGCATTATCACATCTATTTTGTGTTTATTCCACACTTACACGTAAATATGAGAGTTTGCAAGTTTTCTCTAAAATATACTCATTATGTGTATTTTTCTCTTGTATGAGATTTAAACTAATGAGCTAAGCATGTAGACATGAAGCCAAGAGAATCCAAGGGTGTAAATCAATTGAGAAGTGGCTTTTGAAGAATTTAGTGAGTCAAAGATGTGTGGAAACATAATAAAAAAGAGAGAAATTCGTTTAAGCCAAAGATGGAAAAAATCCTGGCATGGAAATGTTCTAACTAGTTTTGGTATTTTGGCCATATCTTTTTACTCTGATGTTGAATTGACTTGATTCTTGCGGCCATGAAAAGAGGACTTAAAGATATAAAATTTTGTAGTTTACCAAAACTTCATAATCTACTGTATTAAAGGCCAAAACCAACCTGGAAGTTGACTCACTATTGAAAGATATAATATTGAATTGACTTGATTCTTGCAACCATGAAAAGATGACTTAAAGATATAAAATTTTGTAGTTTACCAAAACTTCATAATCTACTGTATTAAAGGCCAAAACCGACTTGGAAGTTGACTCACTATCGAAAAACAAGAATTGACATTTTATATTTTCCTTTTGGGAAGCATGTGTTTTAGGGTTTTGAATGTTATAAATATTAAAGGGATACAAGAGCAGCCACATTTTTCGGCTGTTGAAAAACCATATTTTTCATCAATTTTTGAGAGTTTTTATTTTCTATGATAACTTAAGAACCTAAGTTAGGGTAAGGGGGTGAATCCCCAATATTGTAAGTTGTCCACTATTCAATCCAAGCATGTTTTTCACGTTTTGATTATTGAAATCAATTGTTCTCTTTTTATAATTTTTTTATTAGATTGATATTTGATTTCTAATTCATTCATAAGTCTATTCTTGAATCTTCTTATTATTAGAATAGGGTTTTATAATCTCTCTAGTAAAACGTGGTAATCTTGTTAGATATTACTTTTGCCATAGTATTTCCTTTAGGGTATGCAATGTTCTTGAGTTTTTCTAGCAAAGTTATTATTTTTTAGACTAAATTGTTGGAACAATTGATGAATATAATCAACCAAAGAGAGTTTTATTAATAAATCTTATTTCTAAATCTTCCAATTGGATAGTTTATGTGTTTACTTACCCAATTGTGTACTACATTGGATTGGTAGTGGATGCTTAACAATATTGGTGGACAAACCCTAATGCCCTAATGATTTTAATTATTGAATTTTATCAAACTTTATTTTCCTAAGTTTCAATCATACTTTTTTTTATATATTATTGGTGCTTTTGACATCCTCAGTGGAACAATAACCCTAGCTACACTACAATTTCTGTTACAAAATTAGCTGCGTTGCTGAGAAAAGGTGCAAAGCAAGGAGCACAAAAGGAATAGGTTGACTGGTGTTGAGTTCTTCAAATCCGGTAAACTCGTTCCTTTCTTTTTAATTTTGTGATATGCAAAATAAATATAGGGACGAATATGGTAAATTTGCGAAGAGACCCGATACGGATTCCAAAACTCTCTTTGTAAATTTATTTGATTCGTCTAGTTCATCTAGTTCTTTGAGTACATAGTCACACACATCATACACCATGAATGAAGATGAGTATCCCATTAAATCTTTACATGATTACTTGCACCCAACACGTAATAGTGCACCATCTTGCATTATGTTTCCAACCAATGTGCAAAACTTTGATTTTAAACCATGAATGATTCCACGTCTCCCCACCTTTCATGGTATGGAGAATAAGAACCCTTATGTGCACATTAGAGAATTTGAAGAGGTGGTTGCTACCTTCCATAATTAAGTAGGAGCAATAGATACAATTAGATTGAAATTTTTTCCTTTTTCCTTGAAAGAGAGCAAAAAGTTGGTTGTATTCATTGAGGCCTAAGTCGATTGGGACATGAGGTGAGATGACACATGAATTTTTCAAGAAATATTTTCCTAAACATAAAACAAATGCTCTCAAAAGACAAATTTCAAATTTTTCACAAGAAGAAAGTGAGACTTTGTACCAAGCTTGGGAAAGATTTAAAGACTTTTTGAATTTGTGTCCTCACCATGGTTATGAGAGTTGGCGCATTGTGAGCTATTTTTATAAGGGACTTACCAATAAAGAGCGTCAATTTGCTAAGATGATGTGTAGCGGAGCGTTTTTGCAAAAGGACTCTGATGAGAATGACCTAGCGGAAAAAGCCCACACTTGGACTAGACCCAATAGTGTTGAGAGTACCAACTGGTCTAGACCAAATGCCTCCACTCCTTCTAGTGGGGGAATTTACTAATTGAAAGAGGAAGATAATTTGAAAGCCCAAGTTGCTAGTTTGACAAGAGAGATAGATGCTTTAAAAGTGAAAAGGGTTGTTGGCAACAAACAAGTTTATCAAAGTCATATTCATGAAGAGTGCAAAATTTGCCATGACATTAGGCATCCTACCAAGGATTGCCCAATCTTGCCTAGTATGATGGGAATATATGAAGAACATTGTGGGGCCAATAGTAATTTTAATAGGCCTTATTCACCCTACTTTGAGACTTATAATCCAACTTGGCAGAATCATCCTAACTTTAGTTGGAAAAATGAGACTCATTCTTCATCACAATCACAAATGCCACAAAGGAATTTTTCCCAATCACTTCCTACACCACATGTATCACATTTGCATCCATATAATTCACTTGAGAACACCATTCATGCATTCATAGAGGCTCAAAGTAAGACAAATCAAAAGCATGATACTTTGCTTACCCAACTTGCTGAAGAAAATAGGGAGATAAAGAGTCATATTTCTAAGTTGACTAGTTCTTTAACTATAAATGAGAAAGGGAAATTTTCATCCCAACCTCAAAATCCTCAAGGTCAACATATGGCTCAATGCTCTGAAAAAAAATAATTCACATCTTAAGCAAGCCAATGCTATTACTACTCGAAGTGGAAAAAATTTAGATATGCCAATGGCAACTTAGGAGCTTAAGGAATTAGACATGAGTAGTAAAGATAATGACTTGCCCAACATTGATTAAATTGTTAAGAGACCAGTTTCTATAGCATTTCCTCAAGCTTTAAAATCTTCAAGAAAATTGGACTCTATCCCTGAAATTCTGGAAAACCTTAGGCAAGTAAAAATTAATTTTCCATTGTTACATGTCATTAAGCAAATTCCATCATATGCCAAAGTGATTAAGGATTTGTGCACAATGAAAAGAAGCACAATGTCAAGAAGACAACTTTTCTAACAGAACAGGTTAGTGTTTTGGTTCTATAGAAGACCCCTCCCAAATACAAAGATCCTGGATGTCCCACCATTTCATGTATTATTGAGGACCATGGTATTGAGCAAACATTGTTGGATTTGGGGGCTAATGTTAATTTGATGCCCTACTCGGTTTATTTACATTTTGGTTTAGGTGATATAAGGCCTACTTCTGTGGTGTTACAATTAGCTGATCGGTCTGTAAAAAGACCAAGAGGGATGATAGAAGATGTGTTAGTCTCTAATTTTGGACACACAATCTGTTGTGCATGCAAACTCTAATATTCCTATAATTCTTGGACGTCCATTTTTAGCTACTCTTAATGCCTTAATAAATTGCAAGAATAGACTCATGAAGCTTACTTTTGGCAACATGACATTGGAAGTGAATATCTTCAATATTAGCAAGCAAATAATGGGAGATGAGGAGTGTGAAACTGTGAATTGGCTAAATGCTATTGTGGAAGAAGAATTTAATGAGACATATTTTTCTGACCCTCTTGAGTCTTGTCTTGTTAATTCTTATTATCTTGATTCTTCCATTAATTCTGAAGTTGCTGATGTTTTCTCTTTGATGAGTCACAGATTATGAAAGTGAATAGATGGAAACCACGCTTTGAGTAGTTGCCTAAAAGAAATACAAAACATCTTCCTTCTAGTGTTGAGGTACCAAAGTTGGAGTTGAAACAATTGCCACATGGTTTAAAATATGCATTCCTCAAACCAGGTGATACCTTTCCTGTTGTTATTACTTTTGAGTTAACTATGGAGCAGGCCAGTAAGTTAATTATGCTTTTAAAAAAACATAAAACTACAATTGGTTGGACCATGGCAAATATTAAGGGAATAAGCCCTTTGATTTGCACTCATAAAATAAATCTTGAAATGATTCCAGGGCTACTAGGAACCCACAACATAGACTTAACCCAACAATGAAAGAAGTTGTTAAAAATGAGGTTTTAAATTTATTGGATGCGGGTATTATTTACCCAATTGTTGATAGTAAATGGGTTAGTCCTACACAAGTAATTCCCAAGAAGTTTGGAGTTACAGTTGTAAAGAATGAAAATATTGAAATGGTGCCTACCAAACTTGTGACTGGGTGGCATATGTGTATAGATTATAGAAAATTGAATGCAGCCACTATAAAAGACCACTTCCCATTGCCTTTTATTGATTAAATCTTGGAGAGAGTGACTGGTCATGAATTTATTGTTTTTTAGATGGTTATTCTAGCAATTACCAAATTGAAATTAATTTAGAGGACCAAGATAAGGCCACTTTCACTTGTCCATTTGGTACCTAAGCATTTTGCCGCATGCCATTTGGACTTTGCAATGCTCCAGCCACTTTTCAAAGATGTATGATGAGCATTTTTAGTGACATGATTGGAGATTTTATGGAAGTGTTCATGGATGATCTTTCAATCTTTAGAGACTCTTTTGATGATTGTTTAGAGAATTTAGGTAAAGAGTTGGCTAGGTGTGAGGCAAAGAACCTTGTTATAAATTGGGAGAAGTGTCATTTCATGGTATTTTTTGGAATTGTCCTAGGCCACATTGTTTCTTCTAAAGGGATAGAGGTAGACAAATCCAAAATTAAGTTAATAAAAAATTTACCTATTCCCAAAACCATTAAGGAAGTGATGTCTTTTTTGGGTCATGCAGAGTTCTATAGAAGGTTCATACAAAACTTTAGCACTCTTTCTCAGCCACTGTGTCATCTCTCATTAAGGATATCCATTTAAGTGGATAGAAGAATGTCAAGAAGCTCATAATAAGCTTATTGAAATGCTTACATCTGCTCCTATAATGCAACCACCTGACTAGAGTCTTCCTTTTGAGATTATGTGTGACGCGAGTGATTATGCTGTAGGGGCTGTGTTGGGCCAAAGGAGAGTCAATAAACCTTGTGTGATATGCTATGCAAGTTGGACTCTTAATGGTGCTCAAATGAATTGCTCCACCATAGAGAAAGAGTTGCTTGCAATTGTATTTGCTTTGGATAAATTTCGTGCATACTTAATTGGTTCACCTATTGTGATTTTCACTGACCATGCAGCACTTAAGTACCTTCTTACGAAGAAGGATGCTAAAGCAAGACAAATCAAGTGGATTTTATTATTGCAAGAATTTGATCTTACAATCAAGGGTAAGAAAGGAGTGGAGAATGTAGTGGCTGACTATCTTTCTGTTGGGGTTTATGCCCTAAAATCCAATTTATTGACATATCATAAATAATTAAATTATTTAGTTATATGAGACTATTTATAAATGAACTAATGAGACATTATCTTAGTCCATAAGATGCATAGTATGTAATTTATGTGATTTAGTCACAAAAGATATAAATCACAAGTTCTTTGTAAACTCAAAATTTTAGTTCGTAGTTGGTGATGAAATTAGGCTTTTCATCTGCGAAAACTATAACATATCAACTAAGATGATTTGTCTTGATCATGGAAGTGGAGACTTCTAGTTGATATGTTTTAAGAGTTAAGACATATTGAACTGAACCGTTGTGAGATTTATTATTCTCCTAACGACTGTCAAATGAATAATAAATCTCACGATTTCTATTTACATCAACTCTAAATTCTGAGAGAATAATGAACCTGATCATAAGGTGTAGGTTGCTTTGATATTTCAGGAGTGAGATCTAAAGTTACAATCAAAATCTCAGTATGTTGGGCAGTCGTATTTAATGTTGATGGAACATATATTCTCAAGATGGAATTCATTATCTCTTAACGGAAACAAAATATTCCCTTGAAATAAGTTTAATGGGTTTAGTTATTCAGAATATTAGACTTGACCACTTTAGTAAGGAGTTACTAAAGTATATATTTATGAAATTGAATTTTATAAATATATGATGAATTTAGTAAGGAGTTACTAAAGTGTATATTTATGAAATTGGATTTCATAAATATATGATAAATAACTTAAAGAATTAAACCAGGTACTCAAGGATTAAGATGCAGTGATCTTCAAAGTGGCAGTCAATATTCCTGACTTTGTATTACTACAAATATTTTAATGGAGAGGTTGCATGTATAATAAAGTTTTAGGATATAATTTATTAAAAAGGCCTAGAGTGCAATTATATTCATATAATATTATTGAATATAATTAATGGTAACTCTGGACTTGTCAAGAGTTGACAGAAAAATCCAAGGCCCATTGAAATTAGAGTCTTATTTGTTCTCTTTTGGTCACACTCCAAGCCACATACTAAAGCCCAATTGGAATGGCCCAAAACGCTAGCTCAATTAGATAATCAGTTATATATAATGAGAGAAACATACAGAATTTCATAAGGGATTTTTCATTAAGATCATATAAGGAATGAAATGGTGTATATGTAAGTGTAAGCCACTCTCTTATTCTCCCCTTGGAAATTGATTGAGAGACCATATTTCTTGAGCATTAAGTAGAATTGGAGTGAAGATTAAAGTATTCCCAAGTACTTCTAATCTTTTGTTTTTGAATTTCACCTCACCAAGGTACGCTTACTTGTTCGTGAATTTTGAAACTTACATAGTACATGTTATCAATTGCGAATGAAGTAGATCCATTAATTTTCCGCTGCATATGTTTTGTATGCGATACAAGTATGTATTTTTCCAACACTTTCAAGGCTTGTGTTTGAAGAATCAATGGAGACCTTGCCTATCCATGATGAATTTCCCAATGAGCATTTGTTCTCCATTACAAATTTGCCTTGGTATGCACATATTGTCAACCATTTGGCAACGGGGGAAATTCCATTGGAGTGGAGCTCACAAGATAAGCAAAAAATTTTATTTGAGGTACGTAATTTTTATTGGGATGACCCTAATCTTTTCAAGTATTGCCCTGACCAAATTATGAGAAGATGTGTCCCAAATGATGAAATTGTTAATGTCTTGGATTTTTGTCACTCACAAGCATGTGGAGGCCATTTTTCAATAAAGGAAACTGCTACAAAGATTTTGCAGTGTAGATTTTATTGGCCTATATTATTCAAAGACGCTAATGATTATTGTCGGTGTTGTGATAAATGCCAAAAGCTAGGGGCAATTTCTCATCATAACATGATGCCCTTAAATCCCATACTTGTGATTAAAATTTATTGTTGGGGTATTGATTTCATAGGTCCTTTTTCCCCCATCTTTTGGATATCTATACATTTTGGTGGCTGTGGATTATGTATCTAAGTGGGTTGAGGCTATGGCTTGTAAGAAAAATGACCATAGGACAGTGGTGAAATTTTTGAAAGAAAATATTTTGTCTAGGTTTCAAACACCACGTGCCATCATTAGTGATCAAGGAACTCATTTTTGTAATAGACCATTTGAACCCTCATGAAGAAATATGGTGTGGTTCATAAAATATCAACTCCTTACCATCCACAAACAAATGGACAAGCAGAACTTGCTAATAGGGATAAAACAAATTTTGGAAAAAATAGTAAACCCAAATCGCAATGATTGGTCTTTAAAACTTAACGATGCGCTTTGGGGTTACCAAATAACTTTTAAATCTCCTATTGGCATATCCCCTTACCGTCTTGTTTATGGAAACATTCTCATATGTTTGTGGAATTAGAGCATAAAGCATATTGGGCTATTAAGTCCTTGAACTTTGATTTGAATGAGGCAAGCCAAGTAAGGAAGTTACAAATGAATGAATTGGAGGAGCTTCAAAATGATGCATATGAGAGCTCTAAAATCTACAAAGAAAAAATGAAAGCATTTCATGACAAAATAATTTTGAGGAAAAATTTTGAACCTTTTCAAAAAGTATATTTATATGACCCTAGGCTCCATAAGCATCCTAGAAAACTTCAAACTAGATGGGATGGCCCATATGTTGTGAAGCGAGTGTTTGAGAATGGAGCTATTCAAGTTGGGGACCCTAGGGATGGTAGAATTCTCAAGGTAAATGGACAAAGATTGAAACTAACCTTAGGAGGATTTGTACCTGATAACGCCTTAAAATGTATACTTGTTATATATTTATGTGGGCGTTATCTCCTTATTACTATGCTTAATTTGTATAATTAAGCCATAATTTGCATTAGTCCCTATTATTTATCTTTACATAATTTCTTGAATAAGATGCCATTCATTGTGTGTAATTTTCTACTTTCAGGAAATCACGTGAGAAAGATAAGTTTACAGGATTTTGTGAGAGAATGGAGGCCAAACTAGAATTAAAGTGGAGCTAAAGGATCATGCTTAAATGTCTAAGGAGGTGCAGCTGGAGTGCTTGGATCGTCTACCATGATTGGAAGCTTTAAATAAGGAAAGAAATCAAAGCGGCTGAATCTGTTAAATGTCTAAGGAGGTGCAGTTGGAGTGCTTGGATCGTCTACCATGATTGGAAGCTTTAAATAAGGAAAGAAATCAAAGAGGCTGAATCTGAAAAGGAAAAATCTGATTTGAGCACTAATCAATATTTTGGGCATATCTCTCTCCTCAAAAATCCAATTGACACAAGACTAGATGAGTTGGAACCATGACTTAAATATCTACAACTTTTCAGTTTTGAGTTTTTCGAAATTCTCAATTTTTGAATGCCAAAATTAACTCACAAGTTACTGCTATAAACCTGGACGGAAATTAAAATAGTGAAAGTTTTTATTTTCTTTAGACACTTAGATGTTAGGGTTTTGAAGGGAGGCTGTGTAGAACGAATTTTGGTAGAGAAAAACTTGTATTTTCTTTTCTCTAATGGCAGCCTAAACTCTTTGTTAGGGCTAGGGGTTATGTTTCTTCTATACGGTTTGAATATTCAATGTGACTCTTTCTAGGATTTTATCAACAACATATTTGATTGTTCAATTAGATTTCTTTTGATGTATTAGTTCTTTCATGCTTTCAATAAGTTCAATCATGTTTTTCTTATTGTTTAGATTAATTTCTAATAGTTTCAAATAGAAATCAGGTTTTAAAGTGAATGGGTTTTTCTGAAAATTTTTCTAACCGCATTATTAATCGAGGTTATCATGCGTTCTTGAATTGTCTCAATTCAACCGAATCATAAGTTTTTAATTGTATAAGAACAATCAATTATGAAATATATATTTTCTTAGATTACAAAAAATTTCATATCGATATAGGGAAACACCCCGATGCCCTAGTATTTACATTATTGATTTAAATCAGTTTTTATTATTATTCTTGTTAACAATCACCAAGCAAAAGTATTTTTCTTCTTTACCCAAATTTTTGTTTAATTATATTGTCTTTGAATCTATCCTGCTCCTTGTGGTTTGATCTCGATACTCCGAGAATTATATTGTAACGATCTCCTGCACTTGGGAGTGAGCAAGCAGTACTCGAAGAAGAAACCATTCCTTTGGAGGATCCCTTCTACTGGGATGACTAAGGCCCTGTTTGGATTAGCCAATTCTCATCACTCAAACTGAGTTCTCATCACTCAAACTGAGAATTGGCGTGGGACCCACTAAAAACCTTGTGTTTGGCTTGATTTCCTATCTTTGTTTTCATAACTCAAACTCAGTTTGAGTTGAGCTACATAACTCAAACTGAAAACACCAAATTGGTGTTTTCAGTTCCTGAGTTACATAACTCAGTGGTAGAATTGTAAATTTTTTATCTCTGTGGGGCCCAAATGTGATGATGTCTCTTACTTTATTCTCTCTTTCTTCTCCCACTTTTTTCTTTTTCTTTCTTTCTCCAGTCTCTCTCTCTCAGCCTTCTGTATTGTCATGGACTCATCATAATCTCATGCGTGAAAAAATCTTTTGAGAGAAAAACCCAGCCCAGCGAAGACCCAGCACCACCGACAAGCCCATCTCTCACCAGCACTGAAATCGGTCAGTTCATCAGCTCCGAACTTTACCCATCTCTCACCGGCGCTGAAATCGGTCAGTTCATCAGCTCCGATTTGTAAACCCAGCGTGCTCTGTTTTGTATTTCTCTAAATTTGAGTGTTTGTATTTCAATGTTTTTGTTCAGGTGCTGTGTTTTGCTTTTATTTTTGTGTTTCAATGTTTTGAAACATTTTCTCTAAACATTGATGGGTTTTGTAAAATAATGAAATTTGTTTTGATGGGCTTTGTAAAATAGTCGGTTTGTGTCTGATGGTTAAAGTCACCGGCGCCGAAATCTCGTTGGGTGTTAGCAGGCGATGGGTCTTGGGGATATAGAGGTGGAAGTGTAGAAAAGGAAAAGGAACTCACCATGTTCTTTTTTCTAACATTCGGTGTGTGTGTGTGTGGAGATAAGGAAGATAAAACAGTATTTTGGGTGTAAGGAGAGAGAAGAGGTCATGCACGAGAGATAACTGCCTTCTGACCTATGCAGGCTGTGGGCTCCACCAAAGTTGAGTGCTGAGCAGAGATACACGGTTTTGAGATATTGAGCCAAACAAGAATTTTCAATTTTGGGTTTTTAGCTGAAATAGAGTTTTGAGATATGGGTAATGAGTTTGAGTTATGGTTTCTGAGTTATGACTTTTGAGTTATGAGATACTCCCAATCCAAACAGGGCCTAAACTTTTGTGAGTGTATCTTGTAATTGTATCATATATTCTTTTCTTTTTTTCTTTTTTTTTTTTGTGAAACTTATATGTTTGCAGGAAATTGACTTTGGAAGCTCCTTTGAAAAGTTTTAAGTGCTCTCTAAACATCTTTTTAGCATGCCTTTTTGCTTTTCCTCAAAACATTGAGGTCAATGTTAGATTTAGGTTGGTGGGTGGGATGGTCATCTCTTGCATGCTTGTTGTGTTTCCTTCTTTTCTTCAATTATGTCTTTTATTTTCAACAAAAAACACAAAAAACACAAAAAACACAAAACACACAAAACACAAAAAAAAAAAAAAAGGGTTTTGTTTGAGAGTTTCATATTTTTGAGGCTTTGTTGTTGACATGAGAATGAGATGTTTGCTTGAGTCATAGATTCTATTTTATGTCATTTTTTAAATAAAATAAAAATACACTATTTTGATCATAAGAGCCATATGAGGCTGTTGGTTGTTAGAATGCATATGAGTTTGAGAACACGTAGAGATTTAATGCTTATGATTCTTGTAAATTCTTGTCCCGTTCTTGTTGAGTGATTTCCTATTAATTCTTGTAAGTTTTCTTTTAGTCTATCTCCTTTTTATTGAGTGATATTCAAAAGAAAAAAAAATCAATATTCTTAGCTTTTCTTCATTCATCAGATTCTATTGTTGATCTCATTATTCTTTTCTTGGTTATCTACTAAGGCACCCATTACACAGTTGGTGGCATGTTGGTTGATATACATGGGATATGATTTTGGTCATTTTAGGATGTGTTTGAGCCTTTCAAGCTAATCCTTTTACAGATGTAATCATTAGAAACCATGTTGAGCCTAAAATTGAGCTTTTTTCTTTGATTGAGCCACATTCTCATACCTACTCCTTGTGGAGTTGAGCCACTTATATAATCTCCCTTCACCAAATTATTTTCAAAATATGTTAGGGATAATTTATTATAGTTTGGAAAAATGGTTTGCAAAGAATTGTTCTGTTATTATTCTTATGTTGGAATTTGGTTGAAATTTTACATTATTGGGTTCTTGTACAAAGGTGTTTATTGAAGGAAGAATAGAAAGAAAAAAAATGAGAGAGAGAGAGAAAAGTGAAAAAGAAATTGAAAAAGAAAAATAATAATAAAAAAAAGAAAAAGAAAAGAATGAAAAGGGAATGCAATTGTTAGAAGGTAATTCTTGTGAATCATTGTTACAAAGGCCTCTAGCATGTTTTTGAAATTATTTGTGCATCCTTTCCTTTCTTTGTTTCACTCATTCACCTTTGGCCCCATTGCAACCAAGATTGAATGACCAATTGATCATAGGCGGGCTTGTGGTAAGAATGGTGGAGTTCCCAATAGATGACATCTTTCATGAGATTTTTGTGTTATTTCATTGTTCATCTTTCCTAAAAAATAAATAAATAAATAAATCTTCATCCAAATCTCAGAATGAATTCTTTGGACAAATAATTATTCTGGTGAGGTTTGGAGTAAATAAAGTTGTGGTGTGTTCTCTCATTTATATGTTTTCTGGGTTAGTTGTTAAGATGGTCATTGGCTCTGCACACACATCCATTTTTGAGGTTTTGTTGATTCTTGGACTTAAATAGCATCTTATGATCTTTAGTGAAAAACTTGTTCAAGTGTTTGATAATTTAGCCTCATCACATGTATCTTTTGAGAAACTACATTTGTGGGTAGCGTGCCATAAACCCTCATGAGACACAACTCGTCCACTAGGGATCGCCTAGGGGTTTAAAGGCTTGTTGCATATGCTAAATGTAACCAAATTTGCCTAGAAAAGTGGTATCATATTTTTGCATTTATTTTATTTTATTGATTTCTTATCATTTAGTTTATGCTTGGAAGGGTTAGTGTGGACTTCATGAGTTTTGTGATTGCTAGAGACTAGAAATGTTCAGGTTGGAGAGTGTGATAATAGCTTAAAAGTACAATATTATCTTAGTTTTGGTAGGCATTATCACATCTATTTTGTATTTATTCCCACACTTACACATAAATATGAGAGTTTGCAAGTTTTCTATAAAATATACTCATTACATGTATTTTTCTCTTGTAGGAGATTTAAACTAATGAGTTAAGCATGCAGATATGAAGCCAAGAGAATCCAAGGGTGAAAATCAATTGAGAAGTGGCTTTTGAAGAATTTAGTGAGTCAAAGATGTGTGGAAACATAAAAGGAAAGAGAGAAATTCGTTTGACCCAAAGATGGAAAAAAATCCTGGCATGGAAACAATCTAACTAGTTTTGGTATTTTGGTCATATCATTTTTTTACTCCAATGTCAGATTGACTTGATTCTTGCAACCACGAAAGGAGAACTTAAAGATATAAAATTTTGTAGTTTATTAAAACTTCAGAATCTACCTTATTAAAGGCCAAAACCGACTTGAAAGTTGACCTACTGTTGAAAAACAAGAATTGACATTTTATAGTTTCCTTTTTGGGAAGCATGTATTTTAGGGTTTTAAATGTTATAAATATTAAAGGGATACAAGGGCAGCCACGTTTTTTGGCTGCTGGGAAACCTTATTTTTCATCAATTTTTAAGAGTTTTTATTTTCTATGGTAGCTTAAGAACCTAAGTTAGGGTAAGGGGTGAATCCCCAATGTTGTAAGTTGTCCACTATTCAATCCAAGCATGTTTTTCACGTTTTGATTATTGAAATCAATTGTTCTCTTTTTATAATTGTTTTATTAGATTGATATTTGATTTCTAATTCTTTCATAAGTCTATTCTTGAATCTTCTTATTGTTAGAATAGGGTTATATAATCTCTCTAGTAAAACGTGGTAATCTTGTTAGATATTACTTTTGCCATAGTATTGCCTTTAAGGTACGCGATATTCTTGAGTTTTTCTAGCAAAGTTGAACGGTTTTAGACCCCTTACAAACAACCAGATTGTGTAGCCTAGATTAATTAGCCAGGTTGTTACTTAGTCAAATTAAACAATTCTACGTTAAAACAATCAAATAATCATATCATGCATATAAAACATATAAAGCAGCGAAAATAATAAATAACACAAGATATGATCACCCAGGAAACCACACGGAAAAACCTGGGGAGGATTTTACCCACCGATCCTCAAGGCAAAACGGAATCCACTAAGAAAGAATTGAAGTTCTTACAAAAGGACTTACAAGCTCCCCACTTGACTTCCTAATGCTACCCACCAGTAAAACTTCCTAACACGACCACGCGCAAGCTCCGAGTCCATGAACTACTTCTTTCTTTGAATCCCTCAATCAGCTACAAGCACCCACGCTTGATATTCTTTAAGCTTCAAAGGCAGCAACCAAGTTAATCATCAAGATATTGATGTAATCTCAATCTTGAAAACCCTAAGTTTTGTGTAAAGGAAAGCTCCTCAAAGATCTCACAAGAGATTTACACAAAACAGCAATATGAGCAACAATACAACTTGTGCAACTCTCAAAAACGTGGCTAGGGTTTGCCTTATATACCTAGGGCAAAAACATAAAACCCTAAACGTTTAAAGAGTTAGGGCTGAGTTGGAAATTCTGCAGAAAACGCATCTGGGCCGATTTTCGATCGATCGAGTCTAACTTTCAATCGATCGAGCTAGGCCGAAATGCCCCAATGCATCTGCAGTCACTCGATTCCAACTTTACAATATTTTATCAACTTTGAGCAAGCCTAAACAAGACTAAGTACATTGTTTTGATCATGGTTTGCCAACATTACAAATTAGAGTTCTAAATACATAAATTCCTAAACCTTTAGAACCTAACAAAAGTTATTATTTTCTAGACTAAATTGTTGGAACAATTGATGAATATAATCAACCAAAGAGAGTTTTATTAATAAAGCTTATTTCTAAATCTTCCAATCGGATAGTTTATGTGTTTACTTTCCCGATTATGTACTAAATTGGATTGGTATTGGATGCTTAACAATATTGGTGGCCAAACCCTAACGCCTTAGTGATTTTAATTATTGAATTTTACCAAACTTTATTTTCCTAGGTTTCAATCATACTTTTTTTTATAAATATTATTGGTGCTTTTGACGTGTTTTTGTTTTCCTTTTCTCGAATGGAACAACAACCTTAGCGACACTATAATTTTTGTTAAAAAATTGGACGACATCAGTACTGCACTTGAAATGCTTTTTACTTTGAGACGGAATTTCCATTTCACCTCTTGCTTTTCCATGCTTACCAAGTAAATAATAAGAGTTTTTTTTTTTTTTAGAAAAACTACATAATAGAAGTGATGCTTGAGAAATAAAAATTTTACATTAAAAAAAAAAATCCTTAAAAACTGACATGGTACCATTCACACAAAAAAAAAAAAGGAAAAAAAAAATTATGACATTCATTTATTATGCTAGTCAAATCCATTAATTACATTTATTAAACTATCAATTTGTATTCCATTTTTAGTAATATTTTAAAATTTTGAAACTTTAGTAATAAATACGTAGGGGTGTGCGTAGTTCGATCGGTGCGGTTTTTTCCCAAATTTATCATCGAACTGATAGAGATCAGTTTTCTCATTATTTGAACCAATGCACACCGCCTAGAGTCAGTTTTCCGACCAATAGCGATGCGATTTTTTACAGTCGGTTTAATCGGTTTGAAATATTAACATCTCTATACAATTTTCTTTTACGTACAAAGATAAGAACATAAAATAACAAGGAATTCATTATTTATATTCTCAATATAAATATAAAATAAAAGCTAATTTTATATATATATATATATATATATATATAAACTTAAAGCAGTTGTTACTAAATATTAAAATCAAAACGCTAAATATAGTGAGTAATTACCTCTTGGTGAAGGATTGAAAGTGAGAACTCTTTCAATCTCTGTCTCCCTCAAAAATCAAAATGCTGAAAAAAAGAAAAAGGTTAGTACTTAGTAGACTGTGATACAATGAGTCACTAATTGAAGCTAGCTCATGCAATGCAACTATGCAAGTAAGTTACTTAAAGACTAAAGTGGGAGCAGGCAGACAGTGAGACCACTAGACATGAAACGTGATGGAGGTGGGACTTGAAGTTGAAGTAACAATGAAACACTCCAAACTAAATATAAAATTAATAGACATGAAGTAACAGTATATATAAACAAGTGCCTATCATCCATTTCATCCATAGTATAAACTTAGTTTGGAACCAGAGAGAGAGAGAGAGAAAAAGAGCTTTAAGGCCAAGAGGTGAGAGAGGAGAGGGGGTTACCGGTGGTTTGTCGCGAATTGGGCGTAGTGACTGGCGGTAATTGCTTGATTGGTGAGTGGTGAGGCATCTATTGATGAGACTTCAGAGGCAAACTGCAAAGGCCAACCGAGCGAAGAGGCGAGAGGCAAGAGCGAGAGAAAGAGTTAAGGGCCTTATGACAGAATAGAATGAATTTATACTAGGGTAGAAATCAGAATACCTAGCATAAAACAACATCATTTTGCTTTTTTTTTTTTTTTTTAAATAACAACCAATGTGATGAATTTTTTTTTTTTAAATAATTAAAAGAAATCCCTAGTAAAACGACGCCGTATCCAAACCTTTTAAATTATTATGCAGGTATCGGTTCGGTCTGGCTCTATCTCGGTTTCAAACTTCTACTCCGACGACTTCACCGCACTAGCATCGAAAATCCCCTTGTGCTCTACTCATCGACATCAGCTTAATTAGTCGCTTGCATTGGCAGTACGGGATGATCGGCAATGATCGATTAGGACGGTGATGGTAAGCTTCTACTCTCCCCTAATAAATAGTACACTACTTTTTTTAAACCACATGTTATTATATAATTTTGGAAAATGCTAAAAGTATTACAAATTTTACTACATAATTTACACAGCTTAATGTGGTTATGAATGTGGTTGATGAGCCTCAACCATGTAATAAATGAATGTTTCATTTTATTTTATTTTTTTGTGATTGATGGCACATCAATTTGTAAGTTTTATGTAGTAAAAATTATAATATCTCAAGTTTTAGGGTCATATTTTCTATGTAATTGGCTAATCTTTTGACAAAACACACTTTACTTGTAATTTGGTAGATCTAAGTTGGGTTTAATGTATCAAGGAGTATGTTGTTCAAACATAGCAAGTGATATCATTAAAGACATAAAGGTTGACCCAAGAAACAAGTGAAGAAATGTTGTTTCATTAAGTCTCAACAGTAGCTCAACACTAGCTATTATCGAAAATTAATGAAGAAATTCGACACAAGCTCGATCTATCAAGAACTACAATTTCAGATTTCTCATATCTAAATTTTGGCCCATGATGATTTGAATGATTAGGGTTTCTCTTCTTACAACCCTAGTCATATATAAGACATATTTTAAAAGTCATCATACACGGAAACAAAAATATAGAAGTCATATTTTATGTGAGAAGCTACTGCATTTGTGTGCCTTAGGGTTTTGTAACCAAGTGCTTCCTGATCTTCATCATTTATGAAGTGAAGAATTTTGCAGCCAACAAAAATCAACAAGTTGCTAGAGTTAGTCACGTACTGGGATCTGTGCAAATAAATTAGTCACAGATTAGAGATTTGTGCAACATAGGAAAGAATGCTACTATAAGATCAAGTCCAATTAGGTATTGGAGCAAAGATTCAACTATAGGTTAGTATTTTGGGATAGGCCAAGGTAGTGGTAAAATTTCTCATACGTGTAGCCGCTTGATTATTGATTAATGGATTCTTGGGAGTGGTGACCTTAAATTCATCCGGTGGAATTTTTATCTTGCAAGAAATTTTCCTCATTTGTCAACAAATCATCGTATCAATTTAATTTTCGTTGCATTTAATTTATTTGGTGATTTGTTGGTGCCTCCATGATTTACATGTAATTTGACCTAATTAATCAACTTAGGTAATTGAATTAATTAACCGGTGTCAATTTATTTTAACCCAACATCAAGCATCACTTTACAATTTTGGGCATTTTTCTAATTGGATGAGGCTTTTTATAAAGGGATTAAAACATTAAATAATTCATCTTGATGAAAAAATTTTGATTTGATTTTGGCTCGATAAGCAGGGGCAACTTTTGCCTTAGATGAGTTAGGCAATTGCTTAAGGGCCCCAAATTTTAAGCAATTATGTTAGTTCTTTGATTCCAAAGAAGAAATTTTTTTTTTTAATTAATAAATCAAACCTCCAATCATGGTTGTCAAAATCGCGATCTAGATCATAGGATTGCACGATTTTATAATTTCACCTCACCAAAATATTTAGGATCGCACTAGGATCGTAAAAATGGTAGGATCGTATGTAGGATCGTGTAGGATCGTATAAGATCGTATGAGATTCTACCAATCCTACCGATCTTACCAAAAACATAAATTTTTGGTTTTTTTTTTTTATGAGATAAATTTTTTGTTTTGATGAAACTTTAAGGATTTTTATTTTTTTCATATTGTGATGGTATGGATTTTTTATTTTTTATTTTATAAAATTATGTTAACCTATTAAAATAATTTCTAATTGCTAGTTTACTTGTAATCAAAATGAAGGAATGCTTCATCAATTCTAAATGAAGAATTTGATGTTGGCTTTTCTACCTTTTAAGTTATAATGTTATTAAATTTATTTGATCAATATATTAATTTGTGTTCTAATATTACTAAAATGTTTTTTTTTTATATATGATTTTATCAATTATGCTTGTATTTGTATATTGATTGATTAATTTTTTTGAGCATGCTCTCTAATTGTTGTTGAGCAATATAACTTGAATAATTGATTATGAAATTGTATCTTGATGTCTTTTACAGCTCTAGTATACAAATATATAATATTTACATAGATGATGAAAGGGATGATGATGATTAGGAATTTAGGACGGTGGTTATAAGAACTTTAGAATGAGAATAATTAAATGTTCACTTCACCTTAATATTCATCTTACTTTTGGATTTCATATTATAGTTAGCTAGTTTCTATTTTCTAATTTATTTTGGATTTCAAAATTGGAACTTGGAACTTGGAAAATATTTTGGTATTTGGTTGCTAAATATTAAACATTTATTGAAATACATTTGGTCAAAACTTAAATATATTTGTTTCGTTAATATAGACTTAGCGATGTATTGTTGGAAATATAAATATACGCAGCGGAAAAATTAACGGATTTACTTTATTCACAATTGATAACATATGCTATGTAAGTTTCAGAATATAAGAACAAGAAAGTGTACCTTGATGAGGTGAAATTCAAAACCAAATATTAGAAGCACTTGGAAACACTTTTAATCTTCACTTCAATTCCACTTGATGCCTAAAAATTATGGTCTCTCAATCAGTTATATATGTATGTTCAAGAGAGAATGAAAGACTGTCCAATACTTACATACATACCATTTCATGTTCTTTACAAATTCTGTATGTTTCTCTCCATATAACTGATTATCTAATTGCGCTGACCTTTTGAGCCTTTCCAACTGGGCTTTAGTATGTGGGTTGAAGTGGGACCAAAAGAGAACAAATAAGACACTAGCTCTAATGGGCCTTGAGTTTTTCTGTCAACTCTTGACAAGTTCAAAGTTACCATTAATTATATTTAATACTACTATATAAATATAATTGCACTCTAAGCCTTATTAATAAATTATATTTCAAGACTTTATTGTACATGCAATCCCTTCATAAAATATTCATAATAATACAAAGTTATAAATGTAAACTGCCACTTTGTAAATTACTACATCTTAATCATTGAGTACCCAGTTTAATCTTTTAAGTTATTCATTATATATTTATGAAATCCAATTTCATAAATATATGCTTTAGTAACTATTTACTAAAGTAGTTAGGCCTAACATTCTGAATAACAAACCTATTAAACTTATCTCAAGAGAATATTTTGTATCTCTGTTAAGAGACTATGAATTCTATCTTTAGAATATATGTTCCATCAACACTAAATGTGGCTACCCAACATACTGAGGTTTTGACCGTAACTTTAGATCTCACTCCTAATATATCAAAGTAACTTACACCTCATGATCAAGTCCATTATTCTCTCAGAATTAAGAGTTTATGTAAATATAAGTCGTGAAAATTATTATTCATTTAACAGTCGTTAAGAAAATAATAAATCTCATACGGTCCAGTTCAATATGCTTTAACTCTTAAAACATATCAACACATCAACTAGAAGTTTTCACTTCCATAATCGAGACAAATCATCTTAATTGACATGTTATAGTCTTCGCAGATGAAACGCCCAATTTCATTACTGACTACGAACTATAATTCTGAGTTTACAAAGAACTTGTGATTTATATCTTCTGTGACTTTTCACATAAATCACATACTATGCATCTCATGGGCTATATGATAATGTCCAAATATTCTTGTTACCATTATTTTAGATAATAATAAACAACTTTATCAATCACAATATTAACTCATTCATAACGTCATACATAATGTCACACTTAATATCATACATAGCATCATACCATAGGATTTAAGGGCATTAATCCTAACATGTATGACATGCAAATTACATCATATGATGCAAATCTAAGTTTTTTTATGGATGAATTTATAAGTTATGTGATTATTCAATATACAAAGCCATTATTAACATATTTTTTACTTTAAATCTGAAAATATATAGAATCTTACGATTAACGATCCGATCCTATGATCTACGATTCCACTTACCTTCAACAATCATACGTAAGATCCCGATTTTGACAACTTTGCCTCCAATTGAGCAAAAAAATAGGAAACAAAAACGTCAAAGAAAAAAAAAGTTGGGAAAGAAGGCCCCAATCTAAGAGTAATAAATTATATCCAATATATATATATATATAAATATGAAAGTTTAATTCTCTTTTGACCTAAAAGCTGAAATTTCTCTCTCTCTCTCTCTCTCTCTCAATAAAAGAGAAAATAACATAAAAATCCCCCAAAAAGTAAACTCAAATATCATTTTTCTGTTACATATCGGTGATAAAAAGTTTCTTTTCTTAATCTTTCTTTATATTTGCTATCACTGAATTTGATTTAGTAGTCATTCATTGGTCTGCCATTCCATTGCTTCCTTCAGGTCCGTTTAAGACTTTGAGATATTTTCACAGATCTGTCTGCTTTATTAGGAGTTTAGATTGTCCTTGTTTGTTTCTTTAGTACTAATGAGTGATATGTCTAGTCTACCTAGGCTTTAGTCTTAGGGCATTAGCATTCGGATTCGGATTCTTAAAGAATTTGTCATTTTACAATTTAAAAAAAAGTTATTTAATTTTTTTTATCATATAATTTCATAATTCACCCAACATCTCAGATTTTATTTTAACATAAAACTTATTAAAATAATATAAACTATTAAAGTAAATAATATAAATCTACAAACCATGAACAGTATAAAAGAGAGACAGAGAGAGGTTAATAAAATATAGAAATTTAAGTTTGCAAACCATGAACAGTTTTTTTCTAAAAGTTATACCTTACTGTAACTCGGTTGCAAATTGTTTTTTTGTGGTTTGATGGTTTAATCTCCAAACCCCCCCCCCCCCCCCCCCCCCCCCCCACAAAAATGCTAATGCTCTTATTCATGGAAGATGGATAATGGACCTCTTTTATTTGGTTCACAGCCTTCTCCACAGGCAAAAGCCTTTTGTCCTTTTAATTTTTTAAATAATAAATTAAGTTTTGTGAAAAATAAAATATCACATAACTATATAATTAATTACTACTAAATAAATTATTTATAATCAAAATTAACTTATGAAAAATATAATTTCATTATAATTTTTTTTTGTTGTGTTGTTCTTTTTAGTTGTATTGTATTGCTTAATCTAATTTATTTTGTGAATTAATGATACATTGTTGTTATTATTTTTATTTATGCAGGTTGAGAGACTATTTTTATTTATACAGGTTGAGAGACTACAAGATATTTTTTTTGAAAGCAAGGCATTCATTCATTCAATAATATGTAAATAATATCAACAACATTGGTCAGAAAACTCCAAACTACTTGACCATCTAAATTTCCAAGTAACATGCTTATCAATTAAATTTCTACTTTTTCTCTACTACAATACGTGGTTGATGGTGCTTTATAGCTAGCCAGATTTTGCTGCTTCTAAGTGACTACCTAATTAATTGTTGTCTTCAATTTTGGGTCCTCATCTTCTTCAGTTCTTCCTTTATCACCAAAACACAAAATATAATTTTGTCTTTTTGCACATGTCTGCATTAATCCCAATTTTGAGAAGGTGTTTGACATGTAGCCAAACAATAAAGCAGTAGTTGAATAATAGACGCATTAACAAACCTGTTAATTGAACTCTGGCCTCCAGTTATTGTCCTTTATTGTTACAACGTACGTGCCAAATGAAAATGATCAACAGGGAGAGAATAGGCGATCTTTCAGGATTTGTTCTGCTTTATGCATAACTATTACTTTTTCTTGTTTGCTAGCCTTGATAGAGATCTCTACTTCTTCAGGTGTGACAATATAGAATAGAGTTTCACTATGGTTAAAATGCTGATTCACAATTTCAATCACTTTCATGGCTGTGTTCGCTTTGTAATCATCAGAATAATTGCACTATCCAATTAGAGAGAGAGATGGGAGGAGGGATTGTGATCAGAGAGAGGAGAGGATTATCCATCATCTGCATAAATCTTTTAGAATTTGTATTTACATACATGATATGTTCTCTCATAATCAGAAAAAGCACTCTCTTTTCATTGATCAGACTTTTAATTAAGATTTGTAAAAAATTGGTTACTATATGGAAACTTTTTCCTCTAGATCAAAATTTAGGTATAATTATTTAAATACTATATTTTATATTTTTTTATATTAAATTCAACTATCTAATTAAATTTAATGACCAACGCAAAACAACTATATGAGGTAAATAACACCATATAGTTGATTTCAATAAAATCAACACGTTAGTCATATTTTCAATCCAAAAGTGATGTTAGACCATATAAATTTTAATACATAAGCTTTTACAAAATTAATAATTAAAAAATTATGAGGTAAATAACACCATGCTCCCTTAAGCTTTTACAAAATTACTCTCCCAAATATTTTATGAGATGACACTCCCCTTTAAGATTTGTATAAATGCAATATTGAGCGCACGCCATCTCAAACTGATATTGTAGGGTCCAAATTTGTTGGGCCTGATACCAACTCCCTGTATTGTGAGCCCAACAAATTCCCAACAATAAATTTGTAGAGAATGGGTCAAACAACTGGGCTAGCAGCGGATTTAGCAACGGGTCATACAAGCAAAAACCATCTGAAAGAAAAAAGATTGAGTCTGGTTTTTATAATAGGAAAAACTCTTTGGTCCGAAGAGGATCAGTATGTAAAAACTTAGTGAATACAATTTTTCTCCCCTCTTTCCTGTGAGACTTGCTCCCTCTATATATACACCCCTTTTTCCCATCTTCACCGCACACTTGTCCTCCATCTAGGCGCCCACTCGAGTACTAGTCACATCAGCCGTTTGCTTTAATCCCCAGTGAGTGGTGGTGGGTGAAGATACACTGTTCAGGTGTCTTCTCCACATAAATGCGGCCAGGAAAGTTGCTGCAGTGCATTAAATGTGGCGGTGGCAACTTTATTGGCAGGGTATTTCATGATAGCTATGCTTTTGGACGTGCCAGAAGCTCAGCTCTGGTATGGGGCTCTTCAGCATATCTATTCGATTAAGTTCTGGACGGCTCCGTTGGGTAAGATCCCTTCGGCCCAGCTAGATTGTCTTCGGACGGCGCGTCTGTCCCTTATGGATTGTACCTCCACCAGGGTAGTAAAGCATTGACACTTTTATCGTCTTCGGACAGAGAGTCGTGTCTGAACTGGGCCTCAGGCCCAACATATGGCACTGGACCTTCTCACCCACAATAGCCCCTCAAAATTTCACTTTTTACCTCGCATCCGAAGAGAAAAAGTGGGGTTTTGATCTTTGACAAATGATGGCATTGAACTTTGACGCCACACGTGTGCGTGCATGAATTTGGGCGCCTTCTTTATAACCGCTGCTGTCGCGTCGTTTCCGAGGCGTCATTAATTGCTCCAGGTGGCGTCTTGTCCCTGAAATCTAGCGGTCCATTTCAAATCAACGGACGAGATTCTCCTCAAAATTTTTGAGCGGGGTAAGTCCCACCCCTTTACTTGCCACTATATAAAGCCACAGATGGGATTGTCTTCTTATTTTACAAACTTCAGAACTTCCGGCGAACTCAAGCGCTCAGACTCTCAAAGTTCTTCCTGTCATCTGCTTCAAACCGTTCCAGAATCCGCTACGATCTCACCGCAAGGCCATAGTTCTTCCTCCGATTTGATTCTGCGTAAGTTCTTTCCCCAAGATTTTCGTATTTCATTCAGATTGCCTCTTCGGCCCGTGGTAGTTTGTCCCAATCGCCGTTTCGTGTTTCCCCTCCTCGAACCTTGTTAGTAATGGGTAGATTTGAGTACCTAGTGGACAGTCCCTCCCAGATAGAGAAGTTTAGGGCGGCATATCGCATTCCTCGGGAGGTGGGCTTGAGGTATTGCTCCACGGAGGGGTTATTACTAGACCGAGAGGAGGGTGAGGTGATAATCCCCATCATCGCCTTCCTGGAGGGAGGGATGACCATTCCCATGGGTCCCGTCACCAGAAGTTACCTTATCGCCCATAGGCTTAGTCCTGACCAGTGCGCACCCAACACCTTTAGAATCTTAGGTGCAGTTGATGACCTAAACCGCCATTTAGGCTTAGGATTAACTTGGCACGACGTGGTACATATGTACGAATGTCGTACCAAAGAAGGGGCGGGATACTATTTAAGGTCCCGATCCAATATCGTCAGACTCCTCTCCGGTCTTCCCAAGTCCAACAAAGGGATGAAGGACGATTATCTGATCGTCTCGGGTGCCTGGCATGATGGGATTCACTGCCCAACCACGCCAGGAACGCCAGGTGGGACTTTCCCCCTTAAGTTTTCTTGTATCTAGCTATTCGGACTTCCTTTTCGCCATGTTGCAATATCCTGACAGTTCTATCACCATGTTTGCAGATAGGAGGTACGTAACTCCTCGGCTGAGTCTCACTAATACTGCGGCCTTAAACTACCTTCTTCGGTCGGAGATTTTCGTGAGCGAAGACGGGCAGCTCAGATCCGTTCCACTCATCCTCGGCTATACCCCGAAGTCTGAGCTCCAGCCAAGAGGCAACGCCATAACACTTGGGGATCGCCGTTTAAATCGTATTGACGTCGCACGGAAGACCTTTTTGGCCCCCTTCGACCTCGCCCCAGTGCCCCATCCTAATCCGCAAGGCATACCGGCACTCGTTCAGCCCGTTCAACAAGTCCCCCTTGAACCGGTAGCCGAGGAGGAAAGAGTTTCTTCTACCCCTTCACTTGATCAGCAGATTGACCAGTTCAAGTTCGAAGGGGAAAGCTCCGGGGAAGTAGAAATTTTGTCGGCCGAGGAGGTGCTTGACAGGCATTCTGCTGCTCCGCTCCTGAACATAGCCGTGCCAGACGACTCAGAAGAAGACATGCAGAGTCTGGACCAGTTGATGAAGAACAGGAGGTCAACAGCGGCGGCTAAGGGTACTGGCACGTCCCAGCCCACTGCCAAACTCCCACCTCCCCCTCCTCTTCCTCCAACTCCGAAGGATCTCGGCCTAAAAGCGCTGCCTGATCTGAAGAAGAAAAGGGTGGTGACCGAGGTAACGGATGTTGAGGAAGGGGAAGTGGTCCCTCCGAAGGGCCCCAAGCAACAGAAGAAGGCCCATGATACTAGAAGTAAGCGGGCCTCTTCAACTGAGAATAGAGAAGACAGTATGGTCGCAGACGTGCGGCGGGGGACTCCAGAGTGGTCTCCGAAGCTGACATTGGATGGCACAGCCATCCCCTACGACGCCTCTCTCCGAAATTACGCCGGTGGGAAGGCCGGGTATATAGCAGAGGCGCTGGAGCAACCTCTCCTCCTTCCTAAGGACATGGAGTCCTATAGGCGCTTCAGCGAAAAGGAGCTCTTTTTGTCCCTCAAAAGGGATTTAGGCATGGTGAGATAAGTGGCGTTCACCTGTAGCCCTTTTTCATTCCTTACGTACGTTCATAGCCTTACGCCGAATTCTTTTGGTTTTTCATGCAGATTGCCCAACAGATTTATGTGGCCGAAGAGTGGAATAAAAAGAAAGACGTCGATGTGCAAGCTGCAGCTCGAGCCAGGGATGATGTTGAGTCAGCTCTGGGCAAAGCGAAGGATGAAAGCGCTCGCCTCTCCGAGCAGCTGAAAGAGGAGGCTAAGGCAAGGAAAAGTGCAGAGGCAGGCCTGAAGTCAGCTGAAAAGCAAGCCGAAGACCAACGCCAGCAGCTCTACACCACTGAACTTAATCTGCAAACTCAGAAGGCGCTGGTAACGGAGCTTCGTGCTGAGCTACAAAAAGCCAGGGACGCTGCCAAATTGGCCAAGGAGGATGCTCAGTTGGCCAAGGAAGCAGTTGAGGCTGAGAAGCAGGCTTCTTATATGCTGGGGGTGCAAGAGACCCAAGCAAGGCTGACCGAGGAGTTTGCCAAGGTCTGCAGGGGCTACTGCGACATTACGTGGAGCAAATGCCTCGATGTAGCTGGGGTCCCTGCAGAATCAGCTTTAAGGCAACCTGGGAGCATCTACTATGATCCCGATATATGTGACGTGCCTGAAACCTTGGAAACGTCCTCGGCCGATCAGAATCCCCCAGCCCTAGCTGAGACGAGCCAGGCCCCTCTTCAGACCGGAGATGCGAGCGATTTGCCTAAGCCTAACCCGGAGCCTCAAGATAAAACTTAGGAAGCTCAGCTTGTGTAATCGTTTGGATATTTTTGCCATTTTTGTATTAAAATCGTCTTTCAATGAATGAAATAATCTATTTTTGCCACTTGTTGCCTTTGCAGTACTAATCAAATTGCGTTATTATGGCTAATAATGTTAGTGTGGTAATTAAGAATAAATCAAAAACATGATAACCTTTTATACGTAGCTAAAACAAAGAATTATGGCAATAACAGTTGGCGGAATGTTGCTTAAATCTACATACTCCGCCAAACGTTAGATTAGAATAGTAACGCGAGCATGCATACTAAAACAAATCAAATGACCCGAGGACTACAGGCGCAATAGAATTTAAGGATAAATACTTGTAAGAATTGTAAAGGAGCGTTAACTAACCCAAGTCATTTGGTCCGAGGACTACAGGCATGCTTGGATTTAAGTTTAAATACTTGAGAAATCGTGAGGGAGTGTTAATTAACCCAAGTCATCTGGTCCGAGGACTACAGGCATGCTTGGATTTAAGTTTAAACACTTGAGAAATCGTGAGGGAGTGTTAACTAACCCAAGTCATCTGGTCCGAGGACTACAGGCATGCTTGGATTTAAGTTTAAACACTTGAGAAATCGTGAGGGAGTGTTAACTAACCCAAGTCATCTGGTCCGAGGACTACAGGCATGCTTGGATTTAAGTTTAAACACTTGAGAAATCGTGAGGGAGTGTTAACTAACCCAAGTCATCTGGTCCGAGGACTACAGGCATGCTTGGATTTAAGTTTAAACACTTGAGAAATCGTGAGGGAGTGTTAACTAACCCAAGTCATCTGGTCCGAGGACTACAGGCATGCTTGGATTTAAGTTTAAACACTTGAGAAATCGTGAGGGAGTGTTAACTAACTCAAGTCATCTGGTCCGAGGACTAATGGCATGCTTGGATTTAAGTTTAAACACTTGAGAAATCGTGAGGGAGTGTTAACTAACCCAAGTCATCTGGTCCGAGGACTACAGGCATGCTTGGATTTAAGTTTAAACACTTGAGAAATCGTGAGGAAGTGTTAACTAACCCAAGTCATCTGGTCCGAGGACTACAGGCATGCTTGGATTTAAGTTTAAACACTTGAGTAAATCTAGCGTAACAAGAGTGTAAACATGACAAAGAAAAATTCTCTTAATAGTAGTACCTTTTGAGGTTATTTACATTCCATGGCCGGGGCATCATATGATTATCTAGGTCTTCCAGGAAATACGCTCCAATGCCTGCTCTCGAAGTGATACGATATGGCTCTTCCCAATTCGGCCCCAGCTTTCCCCATGCTGGATTCTTTGCATTCCCTACCACCTTCCTTAGAACAAGATCACCAGGCTCAAGGGGCCTCAATCTCACATTGACGTCATATCCCTGTTTAAGTTTCTGCTGGTAGTGCGCCAACCGGACCATCGCGCTTTCCCTTCGCTCTTCAATCAGATCCAGACTCTTTTTCAGCTGCCTATCGTTGTTGGTTGGGTCAAAAGAGCTAATCCTGTAGGTGGGGAAACCAGTCTCGAGAGGTATAACAGCTTCAGCCCCATAGGTCATCGAAAAAGGGGTCTCCCCAGTGGACCTTCGAGGCGTGGTTCTATACGCCCACAATACGTGGGGTAGTTCCTCTACCCATCTACCCTTCGCATCATCCAACCTCTTCTTTAGCCCATTCACTATGACTTTATTGGTGGCTTCAACCTGCCCATTCCCCTGGGGATAAGCGGGGGTAGAATATCTATTTGTGATTCCCAACTCACTGCAATAGCTTCTGAAAGCTTTGCTATCGAACTGAAGCCCGTTGTCCGAGATGAGAGTATGTGGGACTCCAAATCTGGTGACGATGTTTTTCCAAATGAACTTCTTCACGTCCACATCTCTGATATTTGCTGGAGGCTCAGCTTCTACCCATTTGGTGAAGTAGTTCGTTCCGACCAGCAAGAACTTCCTGTTTCCTGCTGCCTTAGGGAAAGGGCCTACGATGTCCAGACCCCATTGGGCAAAAGGCCATGGACTGGATAGCGGATTAAGGGTTCCACCAGGTTGATGTATGCTCGGTGCAAACCGCTGGCACTGGTCGCACTTTTTCACGTATTCATGAGCCTCCCTCTGCATGTTTGGCCACCAATAACCCTGAGTAATAGCCCGATGAGCTAAAGATCTCCCTCCAGTGTGGCTCCCACAGATTCCTTCATGCAGTTCTTCCAACATTAATTCAGCCGCTTCGGGGGCCATGCACAACAGATACGGGCCCGAGTAGGATCGTTTGTACAGTTTATGGTCTTCGGACAGCCAGAACCTTGTAGCTTTTCTCCGTATTTTGTCCGCCTCCATCCTTTCTTCCGGCAACACATCGTCCCCTAAGAACTTGACGATGGGATCCATCCAGCATAGGTTGGTTCCGACGCAGTGAACTTGGAGTACCTTTCTTCTTAACTCCGTAAGCCTCTGTACGTCCTCAATCAGGATGACCCTTGGTAATTCCTGTGCCGCAGAGGTGGCAAGTGTTGCTAGAGAATCGGCATGCGTGTTGCCACTTCTAGGGACGTGCCGAAGGGTAAAGCATTCAAACTCCGACTGTAGGGACTTGACCAGGTTTAGATATCCCTGCATCCTCTCGTCCTTCGCCTCAAATTCTCCAAGCACTTGGCCGACGATCAACTTTGAGTCTGAGGATATCTCAACGGACTTTCCTCCCATCCTTCGCACCATCTTCATCCCTATCAATAGAGCCTCATATTCTGCCTCGTTATTCGTTGCTGAGAAGTCTAGCCTTAAGGCTTTTTCAATAATGATTTTCTCGGGGGATATCAACACTAACCCTACGCCTGAGCCCCTCTGATTCGATGCTCCATCTACATACACTTTCCAGGGCAAGGCGTTTTGTGACGCGATCGTGCTGACTCGCCTTTCTCCCGCGCCGAGAGTTTGTTATGCTTCCTCTAAATGGGGCTCTATGAACTCGGCGACCAGGTCCGCAAGGACCTGGCCCTTCACTGATGTGCGCGGCATGTACTTGATATCAAAAGCCCCTAGCATCGTTCCCCATTTAGCAATTCTTCCAGTGTAGTCGGCGCTTCGTAGTACAGCCCTGAGTGGGAGTTGGGTAAGGACTACCACGGTGTGAGCTTGAAAATAATGGGGCAACTTCTTAGTACCTAGTACCACGGCCAGAATGGCTTTCTCTAGTGGCAAATAGCGGGTTTCAGCTTCTTGTAGCGACTTGCTTACGTAGTAGACTGGCTTTTGCACTCCACAGTCTGTTCGGACCAGCACCAAACTTACAGCGTTAGGGGCCACGGCAATGTAAGCAAACAAGACTTCGTCTGGCTGGGGACTGGACATGATGGGGGGTTTAGCCAGGTAGTCCTTAAGTTGTTGGAAGGCAATAGCACATTCCTCTGTCCATTCAAAATCCTTCCACTTATTGATTAACGAGAAGAAAGGCCTACACCTGTCTGCTGATCTGGAAATGAACCGATTAAGGGCAGCGGTCATCCCAGTCAGCTTCTGAATTTCCTTGGGATTCCGAGGAGCTCGCAAATTTTTGATAGCCCTTATTTGATCGGGGTTAACTTCGATTCCCCTGTGTGTGACCATATACCCAAGGAATTTGCCTGATCCAACACCGAACGAACATTTGGAGGCATTCAAGCGCAATCTGTGTCCCCTCAGAATTTCGAAGATATCCCTGAGATCCCCAATGTGTTCGGCAATAATCTTGCTTTTAACCACCATGTCGTCAATATACACCTCCATGCTTTTGCCCAGTTGTGGCTCAAACATCCTCGTCATCATCCTCTGATAGGTAGCCCCTGCGTTTTTTAAGCCGAACGGCATCACCTTGTAGTGATAATTTCCTACCGGGGTCACGAAGGATGTTTTCTCTTAGTCGGCGAGAGCCAATGGTATCTGATGATAACCTTGAAAGGCATCTAAGAAACTCATCCGAGGATGTCCGACAGTAGCATCAACTAATTGGTCTATCTTCGGCATCGGAAACGGATCCTTCGGACAAGCTCTATTAAGATCCGTGAAGTCCACACACACCCGCCACTTCCCACTTTTCTTTTTTACCACCACCGTGTTAGCCAGCCATTCGGGGTAGAAGATCTCCTTAATGGCCCCTGCCTGCTTGAGTTTCATCACTTCATCCCTGACTGCGTCAGCGTGTTCCCTTGACGGTCGTCGGAGTGGTTGTTTTTTAGGAATAATGGTGGGATTAACGTTTAGGTGGTGGCAGATGAATTCTGGACTTACTCCTGGGGCTTCCGCGGGATCCCATGCGAATACATCAACGTTGGCTCTGAGGAACTCTATCAACCCCTCCTTCTCCTGAGGGGGAAGCATGGATCCAACTTGAAAGAACTTCTCTGGGTCGTTACCGATAACCACCCTTACTAGGCCTTCGCATTCTGCCTCTTTGGCCGAAACTTCGGTGTCCAGCACCGACGACTTTAATTGCTACAAATTCCCTTCGTTACAGCCCGAGGTCCCAGCCTGAGGATGGTGCTGGATGGCCGCCATGAGACATTGTCTGGACGTAGACTGGTCTCCGCGGATTTCTTCGACTGCTCCTTCGGATGGATACTTAATTTTCTGGTGTAGTGTGGAGGACACCGCCCCAAGGGTATGAAGCCAAGGTCTGCCTACTATAGCGGTGTAGGGTGAATAGGCGTCTACTACTATGAAATCCACTTCTACCGTTTCAGGACCGGTTTGCACAGGCAATCTAATCTGCCCCTTCGGAATGATCACTTTGCCGTCGAAACTGACCAAAGGAGAACTGTACGGAGTCAAGTCCTCGGGGGACAAGTTCAGCCCCTTGTATAGGTCTGGGTACATAATCTCTGCTGCGCTACCCTGATCTACCATTACCCTCCTGACATCGTATCCGCCTATTCTTAGAGTAACTACTAGGGCATCGTCATGCGGCTGGATAGTCCCTACTTTGTCCTCCTCCGAAAATCCCAGAATTGGAATATCCACCCTGTGTCTCTTCGGCTCTCTGTTAACATTTTCCAAAGGTACTCGGGCTACTGACAGCACCCTAGATGGGTGGGACCCTGTCCTCCCAGGTGCAGCAAAAATGACATTGATTGTCCCCAAGGGAGGTTTCACCGAGTTGCCTCTCCTAGGCCCCGTGCTTGTCTGATTGCCCTGTCCGTATGAATGGTGCAGGAGGTGCTTTAGTTTGCCTTCACTGACTAACTGATCCAAATGATCCCAAAGGCTCCTGCAATCCTCGGTAGTATGTCCATGATCCAGGTGGTACTGGCAGTAAAGATTGTGATTGCGCCTTTCAAGGTTTCCTACCATCTTGTTCGGCCTCTTGAAGAATGGTTCGTTTTTTATCTTGTCCAGGACTTGGTGTACTGGTTCGCGAAAAACCGCATTGACCGCCTGGAAGTTCGCCGTGCTCTGTCCGGTCCAGTCCTTCCTCGGCCTGTTGTGATTTTGCCTGTCCGACCTGAAATCCCTCCCCTCCTGAGGGATAACCTTCTCCTTCCCCTTACTCTGCTGCTGATCTTCTTCCACTCTTTTGTACTTATCGATCCTGTCCATCAACTGGCGTATACTGGTGGCAGGGTTGCGCGTCAAGGATGTTCTCAGGGGATGTTCAGTGGGGAGGCCCAATTTGAAAGAGCTAACAGCCATCGATTCACAGTCTTCCTCTACCTCATTGTATGTTTCCCAAAACCTATCTGAGTACGACTTCAGAGTCTCGTTCCCTTTCATGCTAACGGACAACAGCGAGGCCACGGACTAAGGAACCCTTCGGCAAGTGACGAAACGAGACCCAAAAGCCTGGGTTAGTTCTTGGAAAGAGCTAATAGTGTTTGCTTTCAGACCATCGAACCATCTCATGGCTATTGGTCCCAAGCTGGAGGGAAAAACTTTGCACATCAGGGCTTCGTCCCTAGAGTGGACTGCCATCCGCTGGTTAAAATGACTCACGTGTTCCACTGGATCGGTCCGGCCATTGTAGATGGTGAATGTAGGTTGGTGGAAACGCCTGGGAAGTCTGGCACCCTCGATATTACGTGTAAAAGGAGACCTGGAGATCTGATCCAGAGCTTTGCTCATAGCATCATTCCCTGCGCCCCCGGGTAAGGGATTCTGAGGGTTCCTCTTGTCATGACGCATTTCCTCATATGTAAAGGATTCGCTGACTGGCGTTCGATGCTTCTGTTTATAGCCCACATCCTGTTCATCCTCAAAATCTTCGTCAGAATATGAGGGACTGCGTTTCCTCTTTGTATGGCGTAACTCCCTTTTGAGCCTGTCTATCTCCTTCTGCATGTCTTTGTTCTTCTCTGCATGAGACATGTGGCTCTCCCCATGCGACTGGTTTTGATCGTCATGTGCAGTGTGTACACTCCCCTCACGATCCTGCCTCCGTTCCAGATGAAGAAAGGGATCGGTGTGCTTAGATGACCTGGACTCAGCCGGTCGTTGCCTTGGTTCAGCCATCTTTTGAGGTGTTGCTTCCACCTTCGCTCAAGCTGTTTCCCACAGACGGCGCCAATTGTAGGGTCCAAATTTGTTGGGCCTGATACCAACTCCCTGTATTGTGAGCCCAACAAATTCCCAACAATAAATTTGTAGAGAATGGGTCAAACAACTGGGCTAGTAGCGGATTTAGCAACGGGTCATACAAGCAAAAACCATCTGAAAGAAAAAAGATTGAGTCTGGTTTTTATAATAGGAAAAACTCTTTGGTCCGAAGAGGATCAGTATGTAAAAACTTAGTGAATACAATTTTTCTCCCCCCTTTCCTGTGAGACTTGCTCCCTCTATATATACACCCCTTTTTCCCATCTTCACCGCACACTTGTCCTCCATCTAGGCGCCCACTCGAGTACTAGTCACATCAGTCGTTTGCTTTAATCCCCAGTGAGTGGTGGTGGGTGAAGATACACTGTTCAGGTGTCTTCTCCACATAAATGCGGCCAGGAAAGTTGCTGCAGTGCATTAAATGTGGCGGTGGCAACTTTATTGGCAGGGTATTTCATGATAGCTATGCTTTTGGACGTGCCAGAAGCTCAGCTCTGGTATGGGGCTCTTCAGCATATCTATTCGATTAAGTTCTGGACGGCTCCGTTGGGTAAGATCCCTTCGGCCCAGCTAGATTGTCTTTGGACGGCGCATCTGTCCCTTATGGATTGTACCTCCACCAGGGTAGTAAAGCATTGACACTTTTATCGTCTTCGGACAGAGAGTCGTGTCTGAACTGGGCCTCAGGCCCAACATATGGCACTGGGCCTTCTCACCCACAGATATTTTACCAACAAAATAGTTTATTTAAAAAAATTCTTATCCAAATTATGGACAAAATGAAAACGGCACTCCCCTCACCCTTAATAAGAATATTTTTAGTAAAAATCGTTTCATAAAAGCTCCTGGGAGAATGGTGTTATTTATCCAAAATTATTTATAATATTGTTGATGTGATACCAATCGCATTCATTGTCACTATTAAAGATATCAAGGCTTAATCTTAGTCAACACCTAAGGTTGTTATATAACTCTAGTCCAAATTAATTGTATCTATCCTTCCTGAAATTAATGCGATCAAAGTAATCTTCATCTTACTTGAACTGCAGTAAAAGTAATCATATCCTCATATTAATTTAAGTATTGTAACTCTAGTTTGTTTAAAATTTAACTTTAAAAAAAAAATTAACTACTAAAAATACTTTTTAATAGTTTTATTGTAATACATTTAACTTAATAGCAAAAATTTAGTTATTAAGGACTTTTCACTATCGATGTAGGCCTTCAAGGCCGAACTATATTGTTAATTCCTCACATTCTGACTCTTTCTCTTCCTCTCTTTGAATTCTTTTTCTTTTTCATAATTTCTCATGTACATTATCCTTATACGATAACTATGTCTCACCTTTTTCTAACATGGTATTTGTAGACATACCTCATCTATTAGTTATGTTTTGTGTTCTATAATATGGTGTGTTGCAAAACCTCTATGATCTCCACGAAATAATATCTATAATCATCAAATCCAAGATTTTTCTATCAATATTACCTCTAGCCACTCTGCAGTCTGCACGATTAATTTTGGTTTATTCCTGGTTTTGGACAACGTCAAGGTTCTCACTCCCACCATCGTTGTCACTTGTCAGCCACTCACAAGCTCATCATAATTTATTCCATGTTAGTGCACAATGTACCTACAACCTTAGAAGCATCTTTCTTAAATATGATATTTTCTTACAAAATGATTTGGGTGATTTCAATTGGTGTAATGCATATTTCTTCTACATCTGATCTTCAGCTTTCGTTATGATCATACATGATACATCATCAACCATCTTGGCCAGGTATCACGAACAACGTTGATTAGTAACCTTCTCTATTGGATTTCTTTCTGATCATCCATGCATCTTTATCGTATTTAAAATGTGTTACTCGAGTTATTCCTTTTGTGGTTTTCCTTTTTTGGGCTTAAGGTAGCGAAGATGAAAGGTTCATAAAAATAAAAATAAAAAAATAAAAAAATAAAAAATAAAAAAAGGTAGTGAAGATGAAAGGAACTGGCCAAAAAATTACTAGTTATTGGTGGTGCTTAATTTTGGGGTTTGATTTTTGGGTTGGTGGTGTGGCTGATACAAAAGTTTTGGATTTCGTGTAATTTTTTGACCAACCAACTGTAAAAAATTGAGTTTATCCAGATTTGGTTTGATTTTGCTAATGGGTCTTAAGATATGTATATTTGGTTGAATTTGTGTACAAATTGGATAGAAATTTTTGGTTGAATATTTGATCTATGCATAGAAATTTGTTGTTGACTATGATACTAGGCTTTTTTTTTTCTTTTTCTTTTTTTTTTTTTGTTCTTTTCTTTTCCTTGTGTTCTTCCCAATCATAAATAAATAAATAATTTAAATTAATTTTTGGATTAATTTAATTTAAGAAATTCGTTAGGGAAAAAAAAAGTAAACTATATCATTTTTGGATGGTAAACAAAACCTACCTAACAAAATTAAGCTAAAGGACTACATTAAATGCGGATTAAAATTAGAAGATTGAATTATATCTTGAACAAAATTAGAAAGTATAATTTGTAATTTAACTCTTTCTTTTTAATTCTTTGTCTTCTCCAAACAATTTTTTTTTAAAAAAATTATCTTCCTCATTTATCAATTGCAGGTCTCACTAACTTTGCTAAAGTTATTGTTAAAATAGAGATGTAAAAGAAATAAAGTAATTTTTAGAAATGTAAAATGCATTTTTTTTGCATTTCCAGATAAGAATGCTTTGACTGGCGAACTAGGACTAGATTTAGTAAATTGTACGCGCTATTATTCAATATTTAAAAATAAATTTAAAATTAATTCTATGGTATTTAAGAGGAGGGGAAAAGAACAAATAAACAAGAACCATATGTATTAATTTAGCAACTAAAAAAAGGAACACTACGTATTAACATGTAACTTTTTTATGAAAAGTTTTCAATATGCTAACATTATTTATTATCAAAAGAACAAACATTGAATTTCTATAATTCCCATGCCAAAAATTAAAAAAGTATTTCATAATTTCAGTTAAAGAAAACCCACCATTTTCTCCACCAAGCTCTGGGGTCAAGTCAGAATTCAGACAAAAAGAAAGTGGCAAGACGAAGGAGTTCACTCAATCAATTCCACGTTCGCATAGATGCCACCTTCTGCATTGTCATACTCTCTGCCAAACCACAAATCAGCAGGACTTTTTACACGCCCATGTGCCCAACAGGCCAGTATTCAAAGCCTCCATAACATTACACGTAAGGCGGCGCTGGAATTATATAATTCTCAGATGAAATTGATGACAATCACAAATGATTCTGATCTGAGTGCGATGAAACTTTTATTTAATAAACAATGGCACATCATTCAACCCAATTGTCAAAATACTAAAAGATTTCTTTCTTTTTAATAACATAAAATTTAATACCAAAAAATAAAAAATAAAAATTTGTACAAACTTGCTAAATATATATACAAACAGTCTTTCTCTTTTTCATGTCCCCACACTACCTTAATTCATAAAAATAATAAAAATAACTAATCAGAGTTAGCTCATATAATCTTTGAACAACATTTCAATGGGCACATGTTGTGTGGCTGGCTCATTCTATGTTTTCCAACCAAACACATGCTTCCACACCCAACTAAAACTTTTAAAAATAAAAACACAAAAAACTACTACAAAACTGAAATATCCCCAAAAAAAAAAAAAAAAAAAAAAAAAAAAAAAAACAAAGAAATACAATTTTGCTATTTTTAAAAAAAGATTAAAAAAAATTAACAGAGTCTAAAGCAATCAGAGGGATCAGAGAGGCGCGCAAGAACAAGAGGGGCACCTGATGAGACCGTTCTCATTGCACGCGGTACAACACATGAAGCCAGTTTTGTCGTTGTACAGCTTATGGCTACCGTGGCACTCGTCACAGAGAATAAAACAATAACCGCCACACGTGTCACAGACGCCAGGTTCCACTGCGGGCAAGCCTTGAACGATTTTCTTGAGCTCGCCGGTTTCGTGAAGTTGCCGAATCTCGTCGGCGCCTCCGACGTATCTACCGCCAATGAAAACCCTCGGTAACGTCAACTTTCTTTGACCGAGGATCTGCTGTAACTCGCTTAGGAACCCGGAATCCATGGATAGATCTCGTTCGTCGATCGAGACGCGAAACCCACGGAGAATAGATCGGACGGCTCTGCAGTCCTCGAACGTGCGCCGGACCACGCGGAGGCTGGTGAAGTACAATACGATTCGTTTCTCTGCGCCAGGGAATGAAATCGACGGCCCGGATTGGCCATTGAAAACGGACTCGGGTGGGCGAGTTGACCAGGAGCGGAGAAGCGAGCTGGCGAGTCGGACTCGGTGGAAAATGGAAGGTAAAGGCTTTTTTGAGGTGGATAATTGAGAGGAAGAGGATTCGGACTCGTCGGCGTCGTCTAAGCAGAGGTCAGGTAGGTCTTTGAAGGAAGAGCAAGCAAAGTGGGTGGATGGAGATGATGACGTGTCGTGAATCTTAACCGTTGATTTGCCCCACGACCGCCACATTTGATTTGTGGGTAGTGATTTTGAAATCTGAGGAATTCGGATTCCTGAAAATGCTGAAAACAAAAGAGAGACTTTTTTTATTTATGTGTTTTTTTATTTTTGGGGGCCTGGGGGGGTTTGGGAAGCTGAAAAGCGGTTTTGTTTTTGGTTTTTTTAATATATATGTATTGAGATTGTTTTGTTGGGGGAGGAGTGAGGAGAGTTTGGGGCTTTTGGGTTGGTTAAGGTAGTTGAGGGTAGAGAGGTGAGTTGGTTTGTTTTTGCTTAAATGGGGTTTACGAGTGATGGGAGGTTGTGATTTATTCGATGGGATTACTTAGCCTAATTATAGATGAGATGTCCTGTTTAGTGGATGGGATTATTTACCCTAAATTATATTTTACTATATTCTTCTTTTTATTCTTTTTTGGGTCATGGGTGACCTGGTCAATATGGTTCAGTCTCTTCCTTCCTTCCTTGTGTAATATTTGCGGTTGCGGAGTGGGATTTCTTTCTTTGCATTTCTCTTTCTGCTTCTACAATGCTTTACTTTACGTTATGAAAAATTGCAATTAATTAAGCATTGTTGTACTTACTTAAATGCCTGGCCCTCTGGGTCCATTTCCCAAATTTAATGGTCTCCATGGTGACACGATTGCATTTAGCTACATGATTGCATTATACTTGTAATTTGCAGTAATTGACTGCAGGCTACTCTGTGTGACATTATAATAATGGAGTAATATTCATGCGGGTCATAAATTGGCTACGCTTAACAATATTTCACTCATTGAGTCAAGATGGGAGCGTGATAGTTTCCATTCCTCCCCCATTAATGGCACTTGACTTTGTGTGCTTCCCCCTGCTGACAGTACCACAAATTGGGATGAATATTATACTAGTTTGCTACACTAAACCTTACGCCCTAGCCAAGGCCCAATAATAAATGAAAGAAAAACCAGTAATAAAACAGAGCTGCAATTTGTGTTCTGGGACCATTGATAATTACTGTAGGGGAGACAAGGCGTGTTTTGTAGTTCTGAATCGGTTGTTTCCAAAAGCTAAAGGTTAAAGATGAAACCCACCACCATGTGGGTGGGTTCTGAAAAGTTTCACATGGTCTCAGGGTAAGAAAGTGGAGATTAAAAAAAAAAAAAAAAAAAACCCACCCACATCCATCCACATCCACATGCTGATTGATTGGGCTGGGGCATGGAATAGAAGAACCTAGAAATCCCCTGCGAAACCAGAATTGTTATTCCTTGTTTTAGGCATCTTCTCATTACACAGTATGCCATCTCTGCCCATCTTTGTTACACTCAACAGTCTCAACTTCAGAGCTGTCAAAATCCGTGTCTCAAAGTCCAACTTCCATACGATTACAGATTGGCTCCGGCTTTTGATTCTGTTTGACTTTTATCTGGCATCTGGCTGGATCTACAATAATAGTAATAATAAAATTAAATATTAAGAAGTATTGATGTTTACTAGTACCTTTCTTTTTTCCCCCTTTTTTTTTTCCCAGTATTGTTGCTGTCAATATTTTATGTCTCTATAGCAAGATGACTTAAAATTGGTGGAAGCATGGTAGTTATTTATATGTCACTTAATATGGAAGATTTTTGTATTGTGTTTGAAAATACAAATATATTACCCCTTTTCATAAATATAAAAAATAAAAATTATAAGTGATTAGTTACAAAATTGAGAGCATCCTCATTAGGTTAATCAAACTAGCAATTGGGTAAAAAAATATTAATAATTAAACACTCCTAAAAATATTACACATCAAGTGGGTAAAAAAATATTAATAATTAAACACTCCTAAAAATATTACACATCAAGCTCAATAGTTTAGCATTCAGAAATAATGAATGAACAGTAACTCAATACCTCTATTCATCAATACACTATTTTTTTTTTTTTTTTACACTCTCTCAATGTTGGCCACCACCTTCGAACTCCTCCACTACCTTCTTTTTTCCAACTACCACCGACAACCAAAACCTACCTTTCGATCTTGCTATTTGACAGCTACAACCACCACCTTGGATCAGCAAGAAGTTGATTACATGAGGTGGCTGTGTCGTAGATCGACAAAGATGGTTGTCATCCTTTGGTTGTTTGGTTGTCGTCCTTTAATAATAGGTCTTCCATTGCTCTTTAGTTGTTTACTATATATTTTATCCATGTCAAGCGAACACACGTCCGGGCTCATTTGTTTCAATGATAAACATTTTCCAAAAAAATGAATTCCTCATTTTTTAGTCTTTAGGGCTGTAAAACTTGGTCAAAATGAAATTATTTTCCATTTATTAGGGAAAACATTATCTTTGAGACTAAAATTGATGAGGTACGATATCAGTAAGCCGGATGCTCCGAACGATGGTGGATCAACAACTTGAAAAAGAAAGAAAAACCATTGAAGTTGACCGATGTGGTACCGTCCAAGGACCTTCCAACGGTTAAGTTAGTATCTTTCTTAAAGACTTAAGTACGAGAAGTTGAATGAATAGTTGTGTATACTTTTGCTTAGTGAGGTTTGGTCCCTTTTATAGAGAGCTTAGAGTAGGTCTACTTGTTAGGTGTCACTATCATTGTGGGAGATGTTTGGATTTAGTAGGGAAAGTGAAGCGAATTTCAAAGAATTCACCCCCACATCTACGAATAGTTGATCATGGTGTAACTGTCTCTGTTCTTAGAAAATACCTTAGAATTTACTAAATCTTCATCTGTCGTCTATGAGCTCTTGTATTTAGACAATCTGTCTTCTCCTTAGACGAACTCGTTTCTTCTTGGTACTTCTTCTTTCTTCTCTCTCTGGACGATGATCTTTATCTCTTGGACAACTCTTATGGACGATAATTTTACTTTTTAGTTACCCATCATAAATGTTTTTCACATCTAAAAGAGTTTAAAACACTTTTAGACTTATATATATATATATATATATATATATATGTATATGATTTCAGACTTAAGAAAACAAAAACCTCCAAAATTACAAAAATATCCAAAATCTTGAAAAAAAAAAAAAATACTATATCGGGCTAAGCCCCAATCCTCGTGGGCCTTGTACAAGGCTGGGGCCCAAGCCTCGCGATACATTATATGACCCTGTTCCCATTGCGGACCTTTAGCCCTCGACCCAGACGCCTCATGGCCCAATCTGGGCCCAAGAGCTAAAATGAGGCTGCGCCATCCTGGATACCCAAAGCAAGCCCCGAGTCCAAATCTTTTGTCCTACTTTTCCTGCTCCATTCTATATTTTACAAATAAAAGCTTGCCACATTTTCACTTAATTAATTAAATACTACCATTATTGACTTGTTAATACTACCATTATTAATTAAATGTAGTATTTAATTAATTAGATGAACATGTGGCAAATTTTTATTGGTAGAGTATAAAGTGGAGCAGGAAAAGTGGACAGAAGATTTAGACTCCTCCCGATCGTCTCTAACCTGGTCGGAGGTGTTATTGCTCAGAGACACCCCGTCCTTGGCTACCCGATAGTGCCTTCGGGAATACCACTGCCTAGGGGGCTTTTGGAGGTGGGAATCAGTTCCAATACCATTACCACCTTTCCCAACGGCACATCCACTTAGAGATGATGGAATTGAACCCTCATTCGCACTAGTAAGGAAGAGTAATCATAACACCTCCACTTATCTTAGCCTATAAATAGGAGAAGAGAATGAGGAATGGGGGTTGGAAATTCAGGACCTTATAATATACGAGGCTGGGGCCCAAGCCTCACGATACATTATATGACCTTGTCCCCATTCCGGACCTGCAGCCTCGATCCAGACGCCTCATGGCCCAATCTGGGCCCAAGAGCTAAAATGAGGCTGCGCCATCCTGGATACCCAAAGCAAGCCCCGAGTCAAAATCTTTTGTCCTACTTTTTCTACTCCACTCTATATTCCACAAATAAAAACTTGCCACATTTTTACTTAATTAACTTAATTAATTAAATACTACAATTATTTACTTATTAATACTACCATTATTAATTAAAGGTAGTATTTAATTAATTAGATAAACATGTGGCAAATTTTTATTGGTGGACTATAGAGTGGAGTAGGAAAAGTGGGACAGAAGATTTGGACTCCTCCCGATCGTCTCTAACCTGGTCAGAGGTGTTATTGCTTGGAGACACCCTGTCCTTGGCTACCCGATAGTGCCTTCGGGAATATCACTACTGAGCGGGCTTTTGGAAGTGGGAATCAGTTCCAATGCCATTACCACATTTCCCAACGGCACATCCACTTAGAGATGATGGAATTGAACCCTCATTCGCACTAGTAAGGAAGAGTAATCATAACACCTCCACTTATCTTAGCCTATAAATAGGAGAAGAGAATAAGGAATGGGGGTTGGAAATTCAGGAGAGAAAAAAGAAGAAGTGAAGAGTGACTAAACCAAGAGAGAAAATAAGTGATTCTAGGAGGTAAAGAGAAGGGTTTAAGGAAACAGGAATGCATTTGGGTCATCGAGCATAGGACCACCTATAGTAGGAAACCCAAAACCCACAATACAAATAGATTGTGAGCCAAAGTAGAGGTTAAGCCCAATAACCATATTTTGGGTACGCACAATTGGCGCCGTCAGTAGGGATCTTCTACGAAGCCGTGGTTCTGTTAGGACATGCACAGGAAAATGTCTGGAGGTCAATCGGGGAGTTATGTTGAAAGTGGCTCTAGGAGGTCTTCTCGGGGACGCAAAGATAAGGAGTATGAGGAGGAAGGGCAGTCTGACCTTGGAGAAGGGTTGTTTCAAACGTACCGGACAATGTCCAATGCTTCGGGGCGTAATTGTTTCTACAGAAGGGATAAAGAGCTTGAGCGAAGGGATGAGGAACTTGAACATCTATGTAGGTTGGTGAAGGATTTGGAGTTGGAAGTGAGAGGTAGGCGTTAGAAAAGGGACCATGAGGAGCGAGGAGAATGGTCGACTAGTGTGGGAGGTCACTATGGAGCAGGGTCCCACCAATCCAGATCTCATCGACACCAGGATCACTCTTGGGAATATGCAGATCAGGACTCGATTTCCCTAGAGGAGCGACGACCTTAAAATGCTGCCATGGACGCTATGAGCCACACAATAAGCCGAGCTACTCTATCACCATTCTCGAGGGATATTGAAAAGGCCCCTATGCCAAGCAAAATTACGCAGCTGTTGTTCAATTCTTATAATGGAAAGATGGACCCGGTAGAACATATAAGCCATTGTATTCAAATGATGTCTTTGCATACTCATAACGATGCACTGATGTGTAAGGTATTTCCTTCGAGTCTTGGTCCCACTGTTTTGAGGTGGTTCAATGGGTTAAGGAAAGGCTCAATCCACAGTTTTTCCAAGTTGATTCAAGAGTTTGGTGTCCAATTCATGACTTGCAGCCGAGTTTCGCAGCCTGTGGATGCACTGCTATCAATGAAAATGGGGGCTGGGGAAACCCTTTGTAGCTACGCTAACTGGTACTATGAGCTGTACAATGAGATTGACGGAGGTAACGAAAAAATCGCGGTGAGTACTTTTCGATTGGGATTGCCCGAGGATTCCAAATTGTGAGACTCGTTGATAAGGAGGCCTCCCGAGGATATGAGGCAGTTGATGAGGCGTATTGAAGAATATAAACGGTTAGAGGACGACCGGTTGTAGAGTAAAGTTAAGGCCCCGGTCATAAATCATCCTCAACAGAGCGGTTTTTGGGCAAGACCCATAAAAGATTTGAGGAACCAGGGGCCGAGCGCACAAATAAGGGAGGTGAATGTGACATTCAAGGAGCCGGTGCATAGGATCGTGGATTGGATTAAAAATAAGCCATATTTTCGGCGGCTAAACAAGATGGGCGGAAACCTGTCCAGGAGAAATCAGAACCTGTATTGTACTTACCATAAAGATAAGGGGCATACTACCGAACAATACAGGGTGTTAAAAGATCATCTAGAGCAGTTGGTGAAGGCAGGATGTTTGAAAGAATTCGTGGTAGACCCTAGGAATCAGGAAGCCAGGCAGGGCACCCGGCCTCGAGGGAATCCTCTCCCACCCCCACTAGGAGTGATAGAAGTCATCCACGCAGCTCCAAGAGACATTCAGGTGTCCATGAGAAGGGGGTACTAGCCGTGGTACCGGCGGAAGGTTGCATGGGCAAGCAGCCCTTCGAGAAGAAGTTGAAGTACACTAGGGAACTCATTGCCTTCAACGACGATGATCTTTAAATGGTTTCATAGTAAAGAGGGTATTGATAGATCAGAGAAGTGGTGCCAAGGTGATGTATCCCAACCTGTTCAGGGGGTTTGGCCTAAAGAATAAGGATCTCTCCAAGTATGATACGCTCCTAATGGGGTTTAATTGCCGGATGGTGATCCTAGAATGACAGATTTCGCTTTCCGTGAATATGGAAGGTAAGGAGGTGAGGGTAACATTCATAGTGGTTGCTTTGTTTTCTCTATACACTACGATCCTTGGAAGGTCGTGGATTCATACAATGAGGGCAGTACTGTCTACCCTCTATGTGAAGGTTAAATTCCGCACCGAGAAAGGTATTGCTATAATAAGGGGTAATTAGTAAATGGCCAGGCAATGCTTGGTAGCCGCAGTTGACCAAGGAATCAAGTAGAAGAAACTGTCCGAGGAGGTCCCTTTATAGCAATCACTGGAGCCTCGAGAAGTAATCGGGGCTAGTTGTGCTGAGGAATTGATCAAAGTAAAGATATTGCCAGATGAAGGATGGGGATAAGGTAGAGACGCTGTTACTTCTTGTTCAGAACATAGATGTATTTGCTTGGAGCCTGTATGAAGTGCCTGGGGTGGATCCCAAGTTCATAGTTCACAAGCTTAACGTGGACCCACGATACCCCTCCAAGAAGCAGAAGCCGAGGAGATCAGCTATGGAGCACGTCGAAACTGTCAGACAAGAGGTTAAGAGGTTAGGAGATATTCTTTCTGGAGTGACTTGCGAACACCGTGGTGGTCAAAAAGAAGAATGGCAAATGGAGGGTTTGTGTTGATTTTACTGACTTGAACTGAGCATGTCTAAAGGATTCATTTCCCATGTTGAAGATTGATCAGATGGTAGATGCCACCTATGGGCACCCGAGGATGAGCTTTCTGGACGCTTTTCAAGATTATTACTAGATTGCCCTAGCTGCCGAAGATCAAGAGAAAATGGCATTCATATCCTTTAATGCCAATTACCACTATACCATGATGCCATTTGAGCTAAAGAATGCTGAAACCACTTTTCAATGGATGATGACGAGAATGTTCCGAGATAAGATTTGATGGATGGTTAAGGTGTACATTGACGATATGGTGGTGACGAGCAAACGGGAGTCGCAGCATATTGACGATCTCAAAGAGGTGTTCGAAGTACTTCGACAACACAAATTACGTCTCAATGCAAACAAGTGTGCTTTCGAAGTGGAGGCTGGCAAGTTCCTAGGGTATTTGATCACCAACCGAGGAATAAAAGTTAACCCCTATCAGATTGAAGCTGTGAAGCGTCTCAAGCTGTCGAGTAATCCAAAGGAAGTCCAAGTATTGACTAGCAGGTTAACTGCCCTTAACCGGTTTATTTCCAAGTTTGCCGACCGTTGTCGTCTGTTTTACCAACTTTTGAAGAAATGGAAGGGATTCCAGTTGAATGATGAGTGTGAAAAAGCTTTTCAGGACTTGAAGGAATATTTGGCGCAAGCACCTATGTTGACGACCCTAGAGCCCGGAGAGGATTTATTCATGTATCTCTCAATATCAAAACATGCCGTAAGTGCCGTGCTTCTGAGAGATCAAGGAGTGCAACGACCCATGTATTATGTTAGCAAGACCCTGATTGACGCCGAGACAAGGTACTTGCCCTTGGAGAAGTTGGTGTTAGCACTAGTGCATGCCACGAGGAAGCTGCCCTACTATTTTCAAGCTCACACCATTTATGTGTTGACCGAATATCTTTTACAGTTGTTGTTGAAGAAATCTGACTTCACGGGCCAAATAGCTAAATGGGGGCCTCGGCTTGGCTCCTTTAATATTCGGTACAAGCCATAAAGTTCGGTGAAAGGCCAAGTTCTCATTGATTTTGTTATAGAATTTTCCCCAAGGAAGGAATTGCAAGTAATCTGTCATGTGGACTATCACCCGTGGAAGGTATTCATGGACGGCGCTTCCAGCGTAGTGGGAGCTAGGGCCGGAAATGTCATTATCACTCTGGAAGGGATCAGGTTGGAACATTCTTTCAGGTTGGGTTTTAGGACTTCCAACAACGAAGCCGAGTATGAAGCATTACTAGCTGGATTTAGAACCGTTCTGGATATGGGAACAGGGGAAGTTGAGGTTTACTCGGATTCCCGATTGGTGGTTAGTCAGGTACAAGGTAGTTTTGAAGCCTGAGATCCCCGAATAAAGGAGTACTTGCAAGTGGTGAGACAAGTTATGAGTCGGTTTCTCAAGGCAAATTGGTCCAAATGGCCCAGGGACAGAATCGACATGCAGACTCTTTGGCCACATTAGCGTCGTCAATGACCGAGGAGGTACCTCGAATAATCAAGGTAGAGCTCGTAGCAGAACCAAGTATCAATGTAGCGGTAGGTGTCTCGGTGTTAATGGTGTTCGAGCCATGTTGGATGGACCTAATCATTGACTTTCTGGCTGAGGATAGGTTACTAGATGATGAAAAGGAAGCTGGCAGGATACGCTGGGTAGCTGATCGGTACTAGTTATCGGCGGACCGTAGACTGTACCGGAGGTCTTTTGGGGGGCCGTATCTCCTATGCTTGCGCCCCGAGAAGGTTAATGAGCTCATGGCTGAAGTACACGATGAAGTGTGTGGCAGTCATATAGAAGGACGTTCATTGGCACACCAAGCGATGACCTAGAGGTTTTGGTGGCCACAGATGCAAAAGGATGCCACCAAATACATATGGAAGTGCGAGCAGTGCCAGAAGCACGCCCCGTTGATCCATCAACCAACAAGTAGTCTAAATCCCGTTAGCAGCCCCTAGCCCTTTGCCCAATGGGGGCTAGACATTGTTAGTCCATTTCCCCGGGCCACGGGCAATCAGAGATTTGTTTTGGTAGCTGTAGATTACTTCATTAAATTGGCGGAGGCTGAGGCATAGGCTAATATTTGAGACGTAGATGTTAAAAAGTTTGTATGGAGAAACTTAGTTACAAGATTTGGGGTGCCAGAGTCCCTCGTATCCGACAACAGGTTGCAGTTCGATAGCAGAGCATTTTGCGAGTTTTGCAGTAATCTCGGCATCAAAAACAAATATTCCACCCCGACCTATCCTCAAAGCAACGACCAGGCTGATGCCACTAATAAAGCAATTGTAAATGGATTGAAGAAAAGATTGGAAGGTACGAAGGGTAGGTGGGCTGAGAAGCTGCCCAATGTTTTATAGGCATACCAAACAACCCCCAGAAGATCCATGGGAGAAATTCCATTTTCCTTAACGTACGAGACAGAGGCAGTTATACCAACTGAGGTAAACCTATGTAGTGCACGGGTTACGGGATTTACCCCTGCCCAGAATGACAAATTAATGATGAAGCATTTGGATTTACTAGAGGAATGTCGAGAATCAGCGACTATACGTCTTGCCGTGTATTAGAAAAAACTTGCGCGAAGGTACAACCGGGACGTAAAGACAAGGGGGTTCTGAGCTCGGGACTTAGTGTTGCGGAAAGCTGTTGGAAATATGCGAGATACCAATGCAGGGAAGCTGGCCCCAACTTAGGAAGGACCTTATAGAGTTACTGCCATTACGAGCGCATAGGCATACTATTTGGAAGATTTGGACGAAAGGCTACTTCCCCGGCCATGGAATGCCTACAATTTGAAGAAATTTTACCATTGATTGTCAGTACGCGGGGGTATGGATTGAATGTAATGTTATATGTGCATAATATTAATTGATACGAAGATGATGTTTATCCATGTAGGTGTATTTGTACTTATAATTCTATCGTTGTTAACTCATTAGCCCCGGTCAACAAATGCAAGGAGAATTAAGGCAAATTATTATAAGGACAGAAACCTGTTCCCGGTTTGATCTTCATCACTGGACAGGTGGAAACCTAATCTCAAAATTTACAAGATAGAAACCAATTCTCGATTTGATCTTCATCACCGGATAGGTGGAAACCTAATCTCAAAATTTATAGGATAGAAACTTGTTCCTGGTTCGATCTTCGTCACTGAACAGGTGGAAACCTAATTTCAAATTTTTGACTAAGGCTAGAAACCCGTCCCCGGTTTGATCCTCATCTCCGGATAGGTGGAAACCTGGTCTTAAATTTTGTCCAAGGACAGAAACCTATTCCCGGTTCGATCTTAATCACTGAAAGACAGGAAACCTTACGCTAAGTTATTCCAAGAATAGAAACACACATCCTGACTCTATTCTAATCACCGGGCACATGGAGCTTACATCAAATTATTTAAAGGACTGGAACCAATCTCTCAGATTCAATCTGAATCACGGGGAAGGTGATTACCTTACACCAAATTTTCCTAGATAATTCAACATATGTCGAATTCAGTTCTTATGATCGAGGAGCCAATTCTTTCTAGATATAGGTAATCTCTCCCAGACCGGTCCTGGTCACTATACATGCACAAATATAATCTATCCTTTTGAAGACTAATGAGAAAACAGTCTTAATCACCGTTTGGAGGCAAACCATGATTAGACTGCCCGATTATGAGGAATAAAAAAAAAAGGAAAAAAAAAAGAGAAAAACGAAAAACGAAAACAAGCAGGCAGAGCATGACAGAAAGAATAACTTAGTAGCAGTTAGATAAACATTCATAAATATGGATAAACCAAATGTTTGTTCACCAAAGGAAAGCAAATAGAAATAAATCATTGTTTTGTCACCACAACCCGGTGACTGTAGGCAAACCAAACAAATAAATGTGAAAATTAAACACCAGTGAAAAATGAAGGTAAGCTAAAAACATAAGTATCAAACTGAAGGATTGATGGGCGGGAGATGGACTGCATCATCGGCTTTCTGGTTTGGGACATCCTCGGTTGGTGGTTGCTGGACTTGTGTGTCTTCAGTAGCATTGAGGTTGCTGGTGACCTTAAGATCAACAGTCTCCACATGGGTGTCAATCGCTTGCACCAGCTCCCTCATGCTAGGGGTATCTTCTTCGTCAGGAGCACCAGTTTGACTTTGAACAGGGGAAGGAGGAGCCGGGTATGGGATTTCCTCTAGGTTCCTCAATGAGGAATCTTCGGGCACTCCCATTGCTTGAAGGATTGCCAGCCACCCCTCCCCGAACCTATGAGACCGGGCTTGGTGGACAATAGGCTCCACAGAGTTCTCAGCATCTGCGAAGCTCTCGTTATACCACTTATTCTCGCAGGCTTCAAGGGCCGCCTTCAGGTCAGCTATCTCGTCAACTTGGGCCAGGTGTAGGCTTTCTGCCTCTGCCAATTTAAGCTCTATGCCCCCCCAGCTTGGCCTCCATCCCGGCCAGTTTCTTCTCTACCACCAACCGGGCTTTCTTCGAAGACTGAGCCTTCTTTTCGGCAGCCTTAGCAGCTTTGCCCTTCTCCTTAGCCGTGGTAGTTGCAACATCCTTGAGTGCTTTCTCCCGTTCAGCATCCTCAGCGAGCTCCTGCAACCTCTCACCAAGGATATAGGTCAGCTGCACGGCCTGGTAACGCAACGATAACAAATATAAAGCTGAAGAGATTACTCATGCGTCAAAACAAACGAAATAGGGAAGGAGAGGAAGTTACCGCTATAGTTTGCCATTGTAGCTGCCTTGCTATCAAATCCTTAGTGCCGTCCTAGAAGAATTGGACATCCTCGGGCAATAAAAAACCTTACACCAGGCTTTAGGCAACTCGCCCTCCTTCGCCTTGAGCCCACATCCTCAAGCTAGCAGACACCAGCAGAGGCTCGTTGCCGAGTCTGAAAGTGGTTTGCCAGCCCACCTCAAGCTTGGAAGAGGATGCGATGTTTGTCCCGACCTGGGTACTTGGTCGAGAAGTGCCAACCAGTTCCCGGATCGTAATCCCACCAGACACTTGGGGAGGGTTCTTGGCGGGAGCATCACTCGGAACCCTAGGAGGCTGATCGGCAATGCATTGTTTTTTTTTTTTACACGGCCGACAGGGGGAGGAGAGGGAGTCCGATCTTTGCCTTGAGGTTGTTGAGGTTGAGCTAAAGGCCTTGTGCTGGGCAAGAACCGGTCAACAATCATCGTTCGCCTGGTCACCATTTCTACGCCTTGGTCGGCCTCAGCTGCTTCTGGCTTGGCTATTCGGGTTGGGGCTTCGAGCTCTTCAACAGGCACATGGACTTTACGGCTTTGAGACACACGTTCAGCCGATTCGTCTCTCACTGGTGCAAGATCCTCCGCTGTAGTATATTTGGGGCCAAGGTCCTAGCTTCACCAACTGTCAACGAGGGCGGAAGAAAATTGGCGTGCAGAACATCGATGTATGACAACAACGAGCTATCCACCAACAAAGTTGGCCCGAAAGGCTGCCAAGTGATATAAACAGGATTGCAGCAGAGAATAAGGTGCGATGCCCGGAGCTGCTCGTCGGAGTGCACGAATATTTCAGACCGGAGTATGAAATTCAGGTCTCTCACATGCACCACTCTAAGGTCTGGCTTAAACCTTTTGCTTTCTGCATCAAAACAATACAAAAGCTGGTTAGTGCCTATTTGAGTAAAATAATTATGGGTAAAAAGCAATTGACAAGTAAAAGATGCTCGTTACCGACCAACATCACGAGGCAAAAGTGGGCAGAGGAGCTCATCGGCAAGCCAATTGCTGCTCACCCGGACGAATTCTCCTGCCGAGTTTTTATTGGAGTCGGGAAGGCATGATATAAGCCGTACCCGCATGTCCCTAGTCTTTAAATAATAATCGGATCTAATATTGCCACATAAACTATACATAAAGTTGATGTCGTGATGATTTAGTTGCAACCTGTATATTTGGTTTAGCCTACTGACACAACTCATAACTCAGTAAAAATTGGAGGGGAGTTAGTCAGGGTATAGGCCATAGAACTTAAGGGTACCTACAATGAGAAGGTCCACGGGAAACCTAACCCCACCCCTAGTATAGCCATCAAGGGAAAAAATACTACATTTGGGCCAGAGCCCCTCTTGAGAGCAATATTACCCTCGTGACACTAGGCAATATCGACATCCCAAAAGACGCCATAGGCTTCTCTAAAGTTGGCCAAGGCAACCCCAGGTGCAAGAAGATGAGAGTATCCCATTCCTAAACTATGGAGTGAAGAAAAATTAAAAGGAAGAAAGAGTAAAGAAAACTTACTTTGGGCTCTAGAGAATGATGATCTAGAGTGGAGTGTTTACGCATAGGAGGAGAATGCTCGGTAGAGAGGAAGTTGAAGGAGAAAGGATGTAAAGAGTGATGTGGGAAATCAGAGGAAACTATTTATAAGGTCCAAATGGGGCTAAGAGCATTTAATGAAAAGGAAAGGCAGGAAAAACTTTCCGAATTCTTTTGTAACTGCCACGCGAGCCTTGTACGGGATTGGGCCCTAGTCCATGTGGGCCTTGTACAGGGTTGGGTTGACCCTGTCCCCATTACGGACCTTTAGCCTCGATCCAGACGCCTCAGGGCCCAATCTGGGCCCAAAAGCTGAAATGAGGCTGCACCGTCCTGGATACCTAAAGCAAGCCCCTCCCGATTGTCTCTAACTTGGTCAGAGGTGTTATTGCTCGAAGACACCCCGTACTCGGCTGCCCGATAGTGCCTTCGGGAATATCACTGCCGAGTGGGCTTTTGGAGGTGGGAATCAGTTCCAATGCCATTACCACCTTTCCCGACAGCACATCCACTTAGAAATGATGGAATTAGACCCTCATTCCCACTAGTAAGGAGGAGTAATCATAATACCTCCACTTATCTTAGCCTATAAATAGGAGAAGAGAATGAGGAATGAGGGTTGGAAATTTAGGAGAGAAAAACGAAGAAGAGAATAGTGACTAAACCAAGAAAGAAAATGAGCGATTCTGGGAGGTAAAGAGAAAGGTTTAAGGAAACATGAGTGCATTTGGGTCACCGAGCATAGGACCACCCATAGTAGGAAACCCAAAACCCACAATACAAATAGATTGTGAACCCAAGTAGAGGTTGAGCCCAATAACCATATTTTGAGTACGCACAAATAGCTTTAAAACCTCTGAAATATCTTTAAAACATTCAAAATTACCAAAATACCATACACTTCTAAAATTACAAAATATACATCAAAATCCCTAAGATGACCAAAATACTCAACAAATTTCTAAAATGATTAATGAAAAACCCCTAAAAGCTTCTAAATGACCAAAATACATTTGAAATCTTTAATATCTATGAAATATCCCTAAGACCAGCAAAATGACAAAAACACTCTCTACACCATTGAATGACAAAAAATAGCCCCTCAAACCTCTAAAAGATCATGTTATGCCTCAAAACTTCGAGAATTGCCTCAAAATTTTTAAAAGTTGCACACAAAAAACTTTTAAATGTCCTCTTGGAGATTCATTATATGCATGTGAACATGTAAATCTATTTGATATTTTTCGGTTATTGATTTAGTTTTTCTTATTTTTGTTGCACTGTTGTTTTTTTTTTTTTTTGGAAGAGTGTTGCACTCTTGTTTTGATTATACTTATTAGTGGAATTTTCAGTGTAAATTGTATTAATGTTTTAGAATGGGTTTAGTTGTTTTATATTAATATTTTAATTTTTTTTAGAAGAATTAATATTTTAATTTAAGGTGATGAATTATTATTATTTTATTTAATATCTATATAAAAATTCAGGGGGAAAAGTGATTTTTAAAGGTCGAAGAACAAAAGATATTTTAAAGAAAAGAATTTTCAAAGAAAAAAAGATAAAAAAGTGAAATACCAGTGCAGCCCCTAGGCCTCGGACACGATACTCCCTGAGACACAGACAGAGGCAGAGGCAGAGGCAGAGAGTCGATCTCCACTCACCTGCGACCAAACAAAGCACAGCAATGGAGGAGGGCGGTGCAGCCGATCCGAATGGAAAAGGAAAAGGCAAAGGCGAGAGCAAGGACATAACGATCTCAATCAAATTCAGCGGCAGATCAATTCCGCTCACTCTCTCACCTGACTCCACCATCACTCACCTCAAATCCCTTCTCCAACCCCTCACCAATGTCCTCACTCGTGGCCAAAAGCTCATCTTCAAAGGTTCCCTCTCTCTCTCTCTCTCTGTGAATTCTCGCTTTCTCTCTCTAGAATGAAACTTGTATCTTTGTGGATAGGGAAGGTTTTGGTCGATACGATGACGTTGAGAGCATCGGAGGTCACCAGTGGTGCCAAGGTCATGCTCATGGCCTCTCAGGGTTTGCACCAAGGGGTACATACATCATACATTTCCACTTCATTTACGTGTGCAGAGATAAAAATGGAAATTTGAAATTTCAGTAAGCTGTTTAATTAAATTTAGGGTTTTTTTTTTTGAATGAATTAGGATGGACCAATACTAAAACAAGCTCAGAGTGTACCCAGGAGAGTTGACAATGCTAATAATAAATTGGAGAAGCCGCAAGTTCCTGTGGACAAGAACAGATTAGAACGATGGAAGGCAACTGGAGTTGTAGCATTGTCTCAATGCAACTTGAAGGTACCAATCAATAACAGTTCTTCTTTATTATGGACTTGGTTTGCTCTTAGTAACTTCCACATTGCTGAATATCTCTTGGAATCTAATTAATATTTCTAAATTAAATTTGTTATAAATAGAACTAAATTTAGTTGGGTATCGGGCATCTGTGTCGTTGCCAATGAGTTCTAGCTCAACTGCCACCTCCTCCTTGGCTTCGAGACTTACTGGATGTGTGTGTAACTTACTTATCAAAAATAAATTAAAAAATCAGGCATCAGTGTTGTTGGATGTCGTTGTTGATTGAATATGCATTCTGTAGAAAAAAATTGCACCCACGATGGCCTTATCTGTAACAACTAACAAATGTGTCTCAACCATATCACTAGTATTGAGATAATTTTTTATGCTAATGGAAGTAGTAAGTCTGGCGGAGCTTTTTATTCTAAGTATACAAATAAAGAGGTTTTTGGCTCTTGTAGGGAACATACTTTTGATGAGTAAGATAAAAACCAATTCCATTAAAATCCAGAATATGGGGTGCTACCCATGTACGCAGGATGTATACAAAGTAGAGCGCAAGAAAGTTAATGTAGAAAATTCAAATTATCAAGAAAAGCTAAAGAAATATGAAGAAGCAGTAGATCTGGCAGCATATCCCCACGTATATAAGGATCACAGAAAAATAAACTTAAATTGACTTACTGATGATTCCCGTCTTTCAAATGTTCTAGCATTCTGCTCTCTCTCTCTTTCCATATTCATCACATTCAACACAACAGAATAATCTTCCAAGTCTATGAACTTGCTTTTTTACCAAAGGAACCTATCCAACAGCCAAAACTTCTAGAACGGTCTTCAGCTACCCAATGCACCCCAAACAAACACAAGATAAGCGACCGTAGGTCTCTTGCAACTTCACAATAAAGAAATAAGTGACCCATTGACTTCCCATCAGATTTACACATAGAACACCAATCCATAATTATAATAACTCTTTTCCTCATGTGATCAGTTGTTAGGGCCACTTATTGTCTTGGCCTGGATAAAACTGCGCTACAGATTCTAACTCCACATCATGTGTTGTTTGTTAAAAGAAGGAATCCAATGCACACTACCATTGGATGCATCCAAATACTCCACCATTGTGGCATCTTTATTTCTAGCTATCATGATAAGCTCTGGGTATCTTTTCTTGAAGGCATCACCCTCACACCAATAAACATGCCAAAAACGTACCCTTATGCCACCCCCCACTTCTAATCTAACATATCTTGCAAAAGTAGTCTATCCATGATGAATACGCTTCCAAAGGCTCACCATGTGGTACCTTCCCAACATCTAAACATCATCCTCCCTAGGCACTACCATATTTCTTATTTATTGATTTCATTAAAGAGAGTCTGTTTCCACCATGCATTGCCATAACCATTTGCCAAGAAAGGCTTGATTGAAGGTCAGTAAACTACAACCCCCCAAGCCTCCTTGTTGGATTGGGGTGAAAATGGATTTCCAATTGACTAAATGGAAATTGAACCATCCCCCATACTTCCTCATAAAAAATCTCTTTAAAAGTTTCTCTGTTCTATTTGCTAATCCAGCTACTAGAGGAAATGATGACATGAGGCTAGTAGGAAGGCTAGAAAGCATACTCTTGATCAGGGTGAGCTGCCCTCCCTTGGATAAGTCAAACTTTTTTCCAGCCCACCAGACTTTTTTCCATTACAGAATGCCATCCCAAACAGTTTGTGCCTTACGAGCACCAAGTGGTAGTGCCAAATATTTCAACTGCAAATGTGACACTTTACAACCAAGTATATCTGCCAGCCCATCAACTTGTAGGATCTGACCCACCAGCACTAGCTTTGGCCTGCCCAAGTTTATCTTCAAGCCTGTGACAGTGTCAAAAGCATAAGAGAATACGCTGCAAGAACCTAAGCTGGTAGGCAAAATATTGGTTTAGATTTTCTTTCATTTTTAACATACAACTCTCAAATATCAAATTATAGTTTGTCAATGACAAAAAGAAAAAAAATTATGACATTTGTACTTTTATTGAATCCATAAAAGTTGGTTTAAATGCTTCAGTGTGTTAACTTTTTCCTATTATTCTTGTATTTTAAAAATTTAAAGGCCATCCCTGATGAAGTGTGGGCTTGTGGACCTTCCGCAAGAGTCCTTGATTTGAGCAATAACTCTGTTCGAGATGTACCTGCTCAAGTTGGCTGTTTGAGTTCCATTCAAGTAAGCAAACTCCTTTCTTTCTTCTAAATTTGATTTATAACCACTTTGAATATAATAAACTTTACTACTTTATTCTCAAAATTTTGTAGAAATTGTTCCTCAATGCAAATTCTATAATGGACGAATCCATCAGCTGGGAAGCACTAACATCTCTGAAGTATCTAACAGTTCTTTCTCTGAACCAAAACCAGTGAGTACTCTCTGTATTATATGACCTATTATTCACTCTAAAGTATAAACCACGAAAGTCTTTTGTGTTTCTTTGTACATTCTAGGTAATGCCAAAGATATCTATGTATCATAGAATTATTTATCAAAAAATTCTATGTATGATAGAATTATAAGTCAGTATATTGCTTGAAGTGTGTCTGGAAAGTAGGAGTAGGAAAGGAGTCCCACATCTTGCACTAATACATGCAATTGTTAAGAGAGAGACAAGGAAAACACATTACTATTTGCTTATGTTCTTCCTTATAAAATCATGAAGGGGCTGTAAGGCTTGATGGTTAGGAGGTACCAAAGTGCGAGAGCTTTTAAATATCTTGAATCAATAATTTATTAAGATTGATAGATCGAAAATGTTGTTAGTCATAGGATAAGTGTAAGGTTTCTGAAGTGAAAAAGTGCATCAAGATATATGTGCGATTTAAGAATACCTATCAAGTTGAAGGGAAAAAATATAAGATTGCTATAAGACCAGCTATGCTCTATGGTACTGAATGTTAGGCTATTAGGGAGATGAGTGTAGTTGAAATGAGAATGTTAAGATGTATAAATAGAAATATAAGGAATAATAGGATTTGAAATGAGGAAATTCGCTTAAAGATAGGGGTGCTCTTATTGACGAAAAGATAAGGGAATGCTTGAGATGGATTGTTCATGTTTGGAGGAGAGCAATTAATGCACTAGTGAGAAAGAGTGGGTTGATTTAAGTTGAGATAACAAAAAAAAGTTAGATAAAGACCAAAAATAACATTAATAGAATAGTAAAAAAAAGGACATATTAATCAAGAAAGTAACATAGAGTATGAATTTATATAGAATAGAATGTCGGAGAAGAATACATGTGACCAACTATAACTAATCTATTGAGGATATATTTTTGAACCCAAAATTTTGAAACTTAAGCTTGGTTGTTGTTTTTGTTGTTGTCTTAGATAGGTTATTTTTATTGTCTTTCAAGAAGTTTACGATTGTCAAGCCTTATTCGGGCCAAGTGAAGCACCTTGCGTAAGCAATGATTTGATCTCAGTAAAAGTAGGTATTTGGTTATCTGATGTTGCTTGTAATGGTCATATTATTTTCCTAAAAAGTTGTATGAAGAGGTTATACCCTACTCCCTTGTTTTCTTTGTGATATCTGTATAGCCAATCCCAATTGGTTGGAATTAAGGTTTTTGAGTTGAGTTTGTGATATTTGGATCTCTTTACATCATGCTGCATGTTTAATTATTGTCTTGTATGGCTAATGCAGTTTGACAAGTTTACCATCTTCACTGGGTGCGCTGACTTCACTGAGGCAACTTCATGTTGCAAACAACAGTTTGACTAGCCTCCCAATTGAAATAGGTCTATTGACTCAGCTTGAGGTCTTGAAGGTCAATAATAACAGGTAATGTGCATGCAGTAATTAATTATATTGGGCAAAGATAAGTTTTTCTTAATGGGCATTGGAAGATGTCAAAACTGATTCATCGCCGTATTTTTATTTTTCTTTAAAAAAAATTAATTCCCTTGCATGATTTAACCTGTATGCACAATGCGCTGGTACCTTTCTTAATATTCATTTTTAAATATTGTGTCATTTATTTAATAGATTCATGTAATTTGGTTGATTGAACATTTGCATTTCATTATGGTTTTTAGTTACTATCCCTGCAAATTGCAAACCAAAAGATTATATATTTTGTCAACGCTTTTTTTTTTTTTTAAGTAATGCAATTCTTATTGTCAAAAAAAAAAAAAAAAAAAAAAAGTCACCCAAGTAAATGTGTTTTCATTGAGTGTCCAGAACCACCTCCATCAAGCACATCTAAGAGATTTAAATCAAATCACATGTATACAGAAAAGACCGGGAAAAAAAGGAAGAGATTGCACCAATAAAAAGAAAACCAGTGTAGATAAATAAAAAAGGGTCAAATGCAATAGAACCTCTTGAACTTTGGGTTAAAATCAAATTGACCTCTTGTTCTTCTAATTTGGGCCTTCCTCAAATAATTTTTTTTTTTTTTTAAAGAAAAACTTTGAGAAAAGCTCAAACTAATCCTTTATTAGCCTTCCGTTGCTTGATTGGCAAAAAATGCAATCATGTGCAACGCACATGATGCATTTTAATTCAAAAAACATTTTTTTTTTTTAAAATAAGTAATAAGTTTTATAGGAAAAAATCAGAAAGCATGATGTACACAGGAAGTATACTAGATGTACATCATAGCTAAGCTCTAAAATTACAATGATCAATAAACTCTAAAGAAGTTTGAGAAGGAGAAACTTCTTCATGCCAACACCCCTTCAAACAAAGTTCTTAGGAAGTGAAATTTTAGATCTAGAATTGTCCTTTCATCTTAAAGTAATAATATTTAATAAATTATTTGTTTTATATTTAACTCCCAAAATTCATAATAATTGATCAAAATGTGAATGCAAATTAGTGAATAATTGGCAATTCTGAAAAGGTTGGTAGTTCAATATACGAATTATATACTATAACAAAATTGTTCGACATAAAATTCATAGTGAAAAGCATAGTCCAGGTCCAGGAGATCAATCTGCTATCATGCTTGAAGAGATTCTTTGCTCGCCTGATGACCAAAGCTAATTTCAGGTGTAAGAGGTCCCAGTCTCCATTCTGATGAAATGAACCAATACCAATCTTCAGATTCCAAATCTCATAGATTCACCAATTGGCAATTGGTCAAATAGAAAATTTCCAAGTTAAAAACTTAATATTGAGAAACTTTAGAAGGTATAGAACAAAAAAAAAAAAAAAAAAAAACTAATTATTTACCTCATCTATGGGAGGCAGAGATCTCTGGAAGTAATAAAGAAATGGCTTCCTGTTGGTGGTGCAGATGGACCAGAATATATGGCCAGACTCTGTTCTTGGGTCTTTATCCCCTGAATTTTTTTGTTATTTTTTTCCATCTCAAAAGATTATATTAGATTTGGTTGTTTACTTTGCATTGATTTTACTATTCTCAAATAATAGAGCAGCAGAGCTTCAGACTTTCAGTTATACCCAGATTGGATATTTGTTTTTGGAGAATTATTTTTGATGAATTGTGCTATTTCTGCCACTTAGGTTCATTAAACCCTAACTGTTTACAATAATTTGATACATCCCAAACCAAGCACATTGATATGTGAATTCAAATTTACAAAATTGAAGACTGCATTAATATTGTACACTTCTTTTTTTTCTTTTCTTTTTTCTGTTTTAAATTGGCGCTGGCTGTGCACTGTCTAATATTTACAGGTCAAGGTATATTTGTAAATGAACAGTGGTAGGTGAAAGTGGTTTGTAAACCACTCATTGGTATCAAACAGCACCACAAAAAAAGTGTAATCAGGAAACTAAGCTAAGGGAAGACATAAATTCAGAGAGAGAAGAACAATTAGTAAAACCCCAACAACGAGACCATTCCAATAAACTGCGTTGGCTTAAAACTTTTAACTCATCCAACGTCTTCTCCTTGTCCTCAAAAGAATGACGATTTCGTTCCAACCACACAATCCACATTAAGCAACCTAGAACCAAATTCCAAATGTCCGAATTATGCTTCCCAAGCCACTTATGCCAACAAGATAACAAACCCACCACCGATCCTGGCATCACCCAATGAATACCAAAAGCTTGAAGCATAAAAGTCCATAGAGAATGAGTAACAGAACAATGAAGAAGAAGGTGGTCTACCGACTCCCCATCACGACAACACATACAACACCAATTAGCCAAGGGCGACCCTTAAGCATTAGATTATCCAAAGTGAGGATCAGACCATGAGTAGCTGTCCACAAAAAGACCACCATGCGCTTAGGAATCTTTGGTTTCCAAACCCCCTTCCAAGGAAACAGAGAATTCAAAGTACCCCGAATTGCATGATGGTAAGACCGGGTGTCAAACTTACCATCGCCTTTTAGCCGCCAGCAAAGAGTATCTCTCCTATCACCCCAAGGAATACGAGTTTGGATAAGCTGAAATAGAGAATAAGATGTAGCCAACTCCCAATCTTCAAAAGCTCTATAAAATCTTAAATTCCACACTCTAACAGTACCCCCTTCTGGAATCCATAGAACCTCAGAGATGCAAGCATCCTTGACTGCTGAACACACATATAGAGCTCAGGATAGAGATCTTTTAGAGTATTAACACCAATTCACCTATCATGCCAAAAATGGATATGAGTGCCTTCACCCACTACAGAGGACATATGCTTAGAAAAACTCTCCCACCCTTCATTAATGCTTCTCCATAGGCCACACCCATGAGTCCTCCTGCCGACTTTAGTACTCCACCCCCCTTGACCCTCACCATATTTTGTGGAGATAACTCTCCGCTAGAGATGGGTAACTTCATGACTATATCTCCACAGCCATTTCCCTAATAAAGCTTGATTAAATGACATCACACTTCTTATCCCCAAACCGCCCATCTCAACGGGTAAACACACCTTTTCCTAAGCCACCAAAAGATACTTGAAATTCCCCTCAGAAGACCCCCACAGAAAATCCTTCTGAATTCTTTCCAATCTAGTAGCCACAGTTTTAGGAATAGTAAAAAGAGATAAAAAGTACGTTGGAAGACTTGAAATGGTACTCTTTATTAACATGAGCCTACCACCCTTAGATAGATAGAGATACTTCCACCCAGATAGTTTCTTCTCCATTTTCTCCAAAATAGGATTCCAAATTGATGCTGTCTTAAAAGAAGCTCCCAACGGCATCCCCAAATATTTCATAGGCAAACTGCCCACTCTACAATGAAGAATATTAGCCAATGCGTCTAGATTATTCACCCCCCAACCCACCCCCCCCCCCCCCCCCCCCCAATAGGGACAATCTCACTTTTCCCGACATTGACCTTCAAACCCATAAAAGTTTGAAAACAAGACAACGCCAACCTTACTATCAATTAAATCATCTCTTTTACACTACGATGTTTTATCCATTGTGGTATTTGATTATAATTTATAGTTTAAGCACTTCATTTTATAGACCTAATTTCTTCATGCTTCACATTGAAAAACACTTCATTTTATAGACCTAATTATCTTTAGTTAGATGATTCTCTGTTTGTTCAGAGAGTTTATCTTCTGTGTGTTTTTCATACTTCTTTTGTTGATTTCGTTTTCAATATGGAAGGCTCTGTTTTTTACTACGTGGAATCAAAAACTTTTGAATTTTCAGTTGAGGAAGGTGGTATGTTTTACCAGCTCCGTATTTATGAGAGAGGCAGAGACTCTTTAAGATCCATTTTTATGGGAAAAGGTAGTGCAAAGAGATTGCTGTTTAATGTGGATGAACTGATCTCTGGGCAGTCCCATGGTCAATTTGCGAAATCTTTCCGTGAGGGTGACAAATGTTTTATTCTTCAGTTGGGATCCAACACTTACGGCGCTTTCTTATTAATTTCTGAACTCATCAATGGTCATCGTAAGGGTTCTATAGTGGTGCCAGAAGGGAAGTCGGCAAGCAATCACAGGTATTCCCAAAAGAGATGCCTCAAAATCCTTTGCGTCGGTGATGGCGGGGAATCGGAAAAACAACGGTGGCAGAGGAGTTGAAGGAAAGAATAAAACTGCACTGGTTCAAAATACAGATAACTGCAAGGAAAGTACTCTTGGGCAGAGTGAGCAACTTGAGGTGAAGATTTTGTCAGTTTCCAGCCGTAATAGCCGTGTTACCTGCAAGGAAAGTAGTCTAGGACAGAGGGCGCAACTTGGGACGAAGATTGTGTCAGATTTCAGCCGTAAGAACTGTGATACCTGCAAAGAAAGTACTCTAGGACAGCGGGAGCAACTTGGGGCGAAGATTTTGACAACAATAAATGGGATTGAAAGTGTGGATATAAAATCTGAGTTGACTTTGGATCTCTTGATGCGTATGGAGTGTGGGAAAGATGGGAGATGGGCTATTGTGTGGTCTAAGGTTAATGAAGTGGGCCCAAAATTGGTGCAAATCTGTTTGGAGGCCACGACAAAGCCAAACGGTGGTAAACCCAGCCCACAGTCAACGTTATAAATCTGAACTTGTAGCCCAAGTGCTGGGGTCTCAAGTTCAGAAGCTGGCGGAGGTTCCGTTGGGCGAGAATGAGTCTCAGGACCTGACTTCGGTATAGAGACAAGTGGGTGTGATCTCAAGTGGCGATGGGATGATGCCGATGAGTGTTTTGGTGATCCAGTGACTAGAAAAGTATCGGCGGTAAGGTGCAGCTCTGATATAGTCAATCTCGACTCCGGCAAGGCTGTTTTTTCTGGGTTCACGGGCTCCGGCACTGAAGTAACTCATAGATTAGGATTTCGGGACTCTAGATTCACCGGTGATATGGGGATTAGCTCGGTGGTGGTTGTGATTAAGCCTCCGATTCTGACAGAGGTGCCACCGATCCTCTGTCGGCAACCACAGGTGGTTCAAAATTTTTTTTCTCCTCTCTCAGACTTGGGTTATGGGATGGAAGCTGAGTTTGGGGAAAGGGAAGCTCATGCAGAAGTACGAAGTAGTCCTCATGATGATACGACGCAACAGAGGTCAGTGGATTCTGTTGGGGAATTTCAGACAGATTCTGGGCTTCACCTTCTACTGGGGTAGACTAGTGGGGTGGTTGACAGTGGATGTGGCAGTAGAGAGAAAGATATTTGTGTTTTGGAATGTGAACCTCTATCTCGGTAGGAACCTAAGGATCTTAGTGAGGGTTTGCTAGTTCAGGATTCTGTAGAGTAAACATAGGGGACAGAGTCTGGGTCACCTTATGAAAATTTTCTGTAAAATGGTGGGCTTCACTATTGTGAAACATGAAGCTCAATGTTTGGCTCTTTTTTGCATTTTGGAACAAGAATGTCTCAAGGTGAATGATGATGGAGTGTCTAAGCAACCTGCAAACTCAGGGTCACGAGGTCTCAGGGAGCTTAAGGGGCTTATTTCTTATGTTAATTATGATGGTGTCTCATCTAGGAGTAGGAACAAAGCATCTTCAAATGCTATGGGGGTTGGTAGTTTTGAATGACTAGACGACTACTTCCTTGGAATGTAAGGGGGCTTAACAAGCCCCAGAAGAGAGAGGTTTGTAAGAATCTCCTAAAAGAGTGGAAGTGTGATATTGTATGTTTTCAAGAAACGAAAGTATTTTCTATCGATGTTGCTTTTGTTCGGAGTTTATGGGGTAGTCCTTTCATTGATTGGGTGGTTTTGGATGCTATGCAGACTTCGGGAGGGGTCTTGCTGATTTGGGATAAGAGGGTCGTTGAGAAGTTGGATGTCATTGTTGGTTAGTTCTCTGTCAGTGTATTATTGAGAGGAGTGGTGGATGACTTTGTTTGGGCTTGTACAGGTGTGTATGGCCCTAATGACAATGGTCAACGGTCTTCTTTGTGGGAGGAATTATCTTAGGTGTGTGCCAGGTGGCCCATGGCATGGTGCATAGTAGGTGATTTCAATATTATCAAGTACTCAAGTGAAAGGCTTGGTTGTGAGTCTTTTAGCCTTGCTATGTTTGCATTCTCAAATTTTATAGAGAATAATTCTTTAGTTGATTTACCTTTAGAGGGGACCTCCTTCACTTGGTTTAGAGATTCTGGCCTTCCCTCTCTGTCAAGAATTGACAGGGCTCTGGTGTCCCTTGATTGGGAGGAGCACTTTGAGAATGTATCCCAACGGGTGCTTCCTCGTGTTCTTTCAGACCATTGTCCGCTTTTGTTGGCAGCTGGTGTTGTTCGACGAGGGCAAAGTGCCTTTAAATTTGAAAATATGTGGTTGAAAGTTGAGGGTTTTGTTGATAGAGTTAAGCAATGGTGGGATGGGTACAATTTTGCGGGCTCTCCTAGTTTCATTTTGGCACACAAATTGAAGGCTCTAAAAGCAGATTTAAAAAAGTGGAACAGGAAGGAGTTTGGTGATTTGGCTTTTAGAAAGAAGAACTTGCTGACTGAGCTGATGGGTTTAGATGCGAGAAAGGAGTTGGTGGGTCTTTCAAACGAGGAACTGATTCATCGCCTTCAACTCAAAGGAGACATACAATTGGCTTCTCTTGAGGAGATTTCTTGGTGGCAAAAGTCTCGGGCCTTGTATGTGAAGGAGGGCGATAATAATACTCGGTTCTTCCATAGATTAGAAATTCTCATAAAAACGCTAATCAAATAAAACAGATTGAAGTGGATGGTGTTCTTTATGAGGATGAGTCTGATGTATGCTCTCAGCTAGTTCTCTTCTATCAAGGGCTGTATAAGGAAACTGAGGTGGAGCATCCTATTATGGATGGGTTAAATTTTGCTTGCATTGAAGAGGATGAGCGGTTATCTTTAGAGAAGGAGTTCACGAAGGAGGAAGTCTTCCAGGTATTAAGGGAGATGGAAGGTGATAAAGCCCCTGGTCTTGATGGTTTCACCATGGCTTTTTTTCACAAATGTTGGAGTGTGGTGGAAAAGATGTCACGGATTTTTTTGTTTACTTTCATCGGCACTCTATGTTTGAACGGTCTATGAATGCTTTGTTTCTCACTTTAATTCCTAAGAAGGGTAATGCCATTAATATTAAGGACTTTTGCCCCATCAGTTTGGTGGGTAGTGTGTACAAGCTGCTATCCAAGGTGCTGGCTAATAGGATGAGGGTGGTTTTGGATAATCTCATCTCTGAGACTCAAAATTCATTTGTTGGCGGAAGGCAGATTCTGGATTCAGTGCTCATTGCAAATGAATGCCTGGATAGCAGGTTGAAGAGCAGTATACCGCGCGTGGTTTGCAAGCTTGATATTGAAAAAGTTTATGACCATGTGAACTGGGAGGCTTTGTTTTATTTGTTGGGCCGGATGGGTTTTGGGTTGAAATAGAGGGGGTGGATTAAGGCTTGTGTTACGTCTGTCCGTTTTTTAGTCCTGGTAAATGGATCACCTGAAGGTTTTTTTGGAAGCTCTTGTGGGTTGAGACAAGGGGATCCACTATCCCCGCCTTTATTTCTCTTGATAATGGAGGTTTTAAGTAGACTCTAGAAGAAGATTGAGTGTAATCTTATTCGGGTTTTCATGTGGGAGCTGTGAACTCTGTTGGTGTGTGTATTTCCCATCTGTTATTTGCTGATGACGCATTTATAGAGTAATTAGAATGAGTGTAAAGAAGAGTTTTATTTAAACTTTTTTCTTAGAGCAAAAAACTGTGACAGCACTCAGGACTTTTTTTCCCCCTTATTCAACGTGTGTATTTTTGGGTGGAGGGTGAAGAAGGCCTCCTTCCAGCCATCAGTGAGATACCACTCTGGAACAGTTGTATATATATATATATATATATATATTAAAGAGTCTTTCAGTAGTAGGATAATTATTTCTACAAAGTTGGCTATGACACTTGGCAAATTTATACCATATTAGTTATGCCACTTGTCATTATGTGACAATTTAGAGTTTCAAAATTTAACATTCCATCAGCTTCTGCTTTAATATATATTATTAGAAAATTAGTAATTCTTTAGTTCCTTATTTGCATTTTGGGGTGGAAGCACCAAAATTGTTAATGTCCATATAATTTTCTTTGCCCAATGCCTTTTATGTCTTAAATGCAGAAATTTATGGATATTTCAAAGATCAAAAAATAAATAAACAAATAGTCTGACATTCTGGAATGTATAAAGTTTCTTGACTTTTACACGATGATGATGTTTCAAGGAAATACTTTTTAGAAGAGTATTTCGTGCTCATAACCAATAATTTGTGTTTTAATGATGTTGCGTTGTCTCTCTGGATCAGGATAAGCATCATTCCTGCACGTATAGGGGACTGTAATTCTCTTATTGAGGTATGATTCTGGTGTCTTTGTCTTTATTCAATCCTCCCCTCCCCTCCCTTTTCTCCCCTTTCTTCCTTTGGGTCTGAGGTGTAAAGTAGATGATCCAACTATTGCAATCCAGACAAAAGCAATGGCTCTTTTATATACTAAATATTTATAGTATATATCTTTCTTATATTGTTTTCTTGGTTTTTACATGGTGCAGGTTGATCTTTCATCAAATCTTCTGTCAGAGTTGCCAGAGACTTTTGGCAATTTGCATGATTTGAAGGTCTGTACTTGTGCTATTGATTCTCTTCTTTCACCCTCTATATTCTTTCTACGTCAACACTTTTTCCTTTTCACTGTGAGCTGGATTTATATGGAAAATTTAGCCCATTAGCCAAAATTTTCACGCAAAAAATAAGAAACCTCAGTTTTAGGAGGGTTGTGCAACAACCTGTGGACTGTCAGAGATGTCAGTCCCGCATATTTAGAAATAAATTATAAGTTAATTACTAATTTGTTCCTCCAACTTAAACTATTAATTGTGTCAGTTTGGTACTTCAACTTTCAAATCAAGTCAATGTCATCCTTGGATCTCCTCTCTATTTAAATTTGAACAAAATTGACTTGTTTCTGAAACTTTTACACCTATAATGACCTTCAAAAGTGAGTTCCATTTGCCGCATCAAGTAAATTCATTAAAATTAAAACGGATAGAAGATCGGATGGTTGTCTTGGCCACAATAGTCTTCACTAGTTGGAGATCAAACTAGTAATTGAGCCTAGCAACAAAGCAACAGATAGTTTGGGAGGGTTGTCTTCACTACAATTGTCTTTGTAAGACAAGGAGTTGTTTTTCGCTTTATTGAAATTCAATGTATTCCTGTCACTAAAAAATTCAGGTATCCACTGTATCTTTGTCAACACTGAATGTTGTACTTAACTATACCTGTCAACCTACAACAAAACCATTTTTTGTTTTTGTAATTGGTAAGTTACCCAAGCACACAATCTTGAACCCACAACCTACCTCACCTTCCACCAAGAACATGTAAGAGAGGTGCCAGTTGAGCTAGAACTTGTTGGCAACCCTACAACAAAACTTTTTAACTCCTATTAAGTCAAATTTTTACTCAAAGAGATGGAATTCAAAATGCATAAACATCAGGATAGTGCGGATACCATCTGGAAAGGAAGTTGGTGGCAACTTCTTGAGGCACTATCTTTAAAAAAAACACACACAGACACACAAACAAACATGAGGAATTGAGGATAGCGCAGATATTATCTAGAAGAAAAGCTGGTGGCAACTTCTTGAGCACCGTCTTAAAAAAATGATATGTTTTCAGGTGCACGTGGTACAAAGTTGGTGTATTTAGATTTTATGCTAATATCCCAATCCTGTGCAGGCTTTGCATCTCAGTAACAATGGGCTAAAATCACTTCCTTCTACACTATTCAAGATGTGCCTTCAGCTCTCAACACTGGACCTCCACAACACAGAAATTACAATGGATCTCCTCCGGCAGGTGCATATGCTTGATCCATTTGTCTAGTAGTCCATTTTATGCCATTTTTATCAGAATGCCTGATAACAACATGCTTCTTACAGTTTGAAGGATGGGAAAGTTTCGATGAACGCCGTCTCTCAAAGCATCAGAAGCAGCTGGATTTCCGTGTTGTGAACTCCGCTAAATTTGATGAAGGTGCTGACAAAAACTGAAGGTCCATTTTTGGATTGTAGATGGCAGTTTTGCAAGTTATTGGTGTGGACTGGCCTTTGAATCAGGAATTAATTAGTCATTTATTTTACTTTTTTTTTTTTTTTTTTTTTTTTGATAGGAGTAATTTATTTTACTTGATTATACCGTAAGGTGGCAGACTAGATTTTTACGGATGATATTAAAAAATGTCATTTTATATGAATGAGTGAAATCAAGTTCAATGAATACAAGGGGAAAGGTCTCTCTTAACCATTATTTAGCAAGAGATTACTTGTTTAGCTTGTTCCGTTAAGTAAATATTTAGCATCTGCTTGAGCTCTTCAGCGAAGAGCTTGACTGCAAAAGTGACTCTAGGCTAAACACAGGGCAAAAATAATCAAATAGCACTATTTGGCGACATATTTAGCAATTTACCACTGATTGCGAAATATTTAGTAATCTACCACTGCTTTGTAACTCAAGTTTGTGAAGCTCGAGTTCTACATGTAACACGAGTTTGGAGTTAGCGAATTCTGTTAATGAAATCCACAATGGCACTCGATGACATGGAATTTTATAATTTAAAATGCCACATGGAACTCAAGTTTGTGAAACTCAAGTTCCATGTGATGGTGAACTTGAGTTCCACTTTAGCAATTCAGATTCGCCATGGTGCCATTAACTTTCATTGTCACTCTCACTCTCACTCTCCCTCTCCTTGACAAACCCTTCCTTCTCTCACTGGAAAACATAGTTGAGTTTGAATCTGAAGCCGAAATCCATACGAAGCTAAAATCATCCATTCACCCATTATGAATCCAAATCAAACTTGATTACTCAGTATCAATTCAAGGTCGATCTCGACTTTGACAATATTGAGTAAGAACTTGGTGATCTACATCTTTAATTTCGAATCAAAAGGTACAAAACCCCTCTCTTTGTTTTGGATAATATTTGTTCGCCTTTAAGAGTTTGTGAGGGCACCAAATGGTAACCCATTTGATTGTGGTTTTGGGATTTTGGGAGAGGAAATAAATAGAGTTAGGGTTTTGGGATTTTGGGCATTTGACTGCAGGGCATGGTAGGCAAGGTGTTTTTCGCGGAGAGAGTCGAGGTCATGGCCACCGTGGAGGGCATTGATCTGGTCGTGGCCACACACACGAGCAAGATCACACCTTAGAAGAGGAGGTCCCTCAGGCATTAGATGGTATGTTGTCCGATAGTGATTATGACATGTTCTGCGATGACATCGTTCCACCGCCATCCATGGCACACGATTATGCAGGTCCATCCCATAGTTTTGCCCACTATCACACTTGTCAATCCCCATCTTTGGTCCATAGTTTGCGTAATTATTTGTTTCCCAATTTGACATAGCTAGTGTCACTTAACACAACAACATGTTGAACTAAATTCAACATATCCATATACATCTAAACTGCTACAACATAACATTGAGTTACACAAGTCCAAATTAAAATTAGAATTATTTAAATGAAATATGTTGTTTATTCAATAATATGAAGAATTAGTTTTCAACCATAAACATCCAAATTTTAACAAAAAACACCTAAATAAGCTGGAAATCTGTTTTTCAACAACACTACAATGACAATGGTTTATTGTAGCATCAACTTCATATTAGCATCAATGTTAACAAGAAAAATTAAATTAAACCCACTACGCTTAAGAATCGTACTTTTTGGTGTTAAATCTAATGGATCTGAGAACTAAGTTATCAACAACATAATGGGATTTGGGTTTTCGATGAAATGAGAGGTAGAGAGAGATGAATGATTTAAATGGTGACGAAGTAGAAGGATTGCTCACAGACCTGGGCTAAGCTGCATATGGGAAGAGTGACTAAAGGGGAGATGAGAAGCATTTTATTTTTATAAAAATTACACAGTCCTCAATTTTCAAAAAATCAAGTTCCATGTATAAAAATTTATGTAGAACACGAGTTCTACATTAAAATTTACACAAAACTTGAGTTTTATATTACGAGGAACTCAGAGTTTCATAAACTTGAATTCTATGTGGAATTTTTAATTACAAAATGCCAAATCACCGGGTGCTACCATGGCACATTTTAAGGAACACGATGGCAACAAACTTGAGTTACTGTAGAACTTGAGTTACAAACAATTGTAGATTGCTGAATATTTCGCCACATAGTGCCATTTGGCCATTTTTGCTCTAAACACAGCTCCATTTCTAGGTATAGCAACCTCATAATTGAGGAGAAAGATCATAGTCCTCCAAATAGGTCAGTTACCACTTACCAATAAGATAAAAAGCAAAAAGCATTTCACGAGGACTTTAGTTCTAGCTTACTCATTGTAACATCTTGAAGATTATGGCATTTTCATAATGGCACTAGTGGAGAGAGAGAGAGAGAGAGAGAGAGAGAGAGAGAGATTAGCGGCAAAAAAAATTCTTTGATTGGGGAGCCAATGAGAATTTAGATATTTTATCTTTATAGGGTTAAGGAATAGAGATTATATAACTTTTTAAAAGGAATAGCTATTCCCTGTAACAAAACACAACCAAACAACTGAATATTTATTCCACATGAATAGCTATTCTATCACAGTATACCAAACGTGCCCTAAATATTATAAGAAAAGATGAATATTAGAGCAAAAAAGAAAGTGCATTTGTAAGAATGCCAAAGTTCATTTGTAATAACAAACTTGAAAAAGAAAGCACACAAGCCATTTAAAGGGTCATTCTAGAATATGCCCAAGTTCATTGTAAGAACTAAGAACAAACCATCAAAGAAATTTAAAAAAAAAAAACCTTCATATTCAGAATGCAAGGCCTTTGCTATTTCATTTACAGCGTCCCATGAATCCATTTTAATAGCGGGTCAACGTTTTTCCTAACATCTACAAAGGTGTAACAATTATTCTCATAGAAATCTTAAAGGGACAAAAGAATACAGTTGAATCAGCTAGCTGCCTGAACAGCACACTTTCATTCCTGGAAAACTAACTCATTTTCCACCAACAATACAAAAAAATAAATAATAAAAAAATCTAAAAAACTGACTCATTATTCTATTGTTTAATTGCAACCTTGAAAATAGGCTGAAAAAACTAAAACTTTCATTCCAAACATGCAGGAAAATGCTAAAGGCACTACAAGTTTTACAACATAAAACTTATAAATTAATGTGGTAGTGAATATGATTAGTGCCACAACAACAAATAATAAACGAGTGTTTCAACTTTGAATTATTTCTTGTGACTAGTGACACATCAGTTTGTAAGACATGTAATATAATTGTAGTATTCCTAGTATCACTCCAACATGACTAATATGTAGACTAACTAGAAAACCAAACAAAAATTAAATTAAAGAAAAAAAAAAACACACATTTACAAGTTCACAAATTTTTTTTTAATCAAAATATAACCTCTCCTCAACATGAAACCCATCAACAACATTTTGTTGAGGTATCATCAAAGAAACTACAAGAAACCTTGCATAATTCAAGTAACATGTATCCAACCATGCCAACAGGAATAGGACATTCACAAGTTTGAGAGCATCAATTTCATTTCAACACCAATATCATTATCTAATTGTACATGATCTTTCGATAACAAAAAATAAAGAATGTAATAATCTAACAACGCTTGCCTTGTAGTAGGAAATAGCCTTGGGTAGACAACAAGGTTCTCCCCTAAGACAATATTCCTTCTCAAATGCAACTAAATCTGTCTGCGACAATCTTTCCAATTTATTTGAGACTATCCAGTATCCACTCATAAGAACTTCCAAACCAAAACAATACAAATATAATGATTCCAAGAACAGACCTAACTCCTAACAACCAAGCTAGGAGCCAAGCTGTAAACAGGATAAGCTTCCATAGGATGAAGAAAAGAAATATCATATTGCCTTTCTTATTAAAACTCAGTACTCACCTGGAATGTTAAAGAAATTAACATAAACATATCAAAGCCACAGAATGAGAACATAAACAAATTAATTTCACAATTGTTGGTAGAAGGATATAGTTAAATGGTTTTGTTTGCACAACTGTTGTCAAATTAATCCTTCTAACGACATAATCCACTAACACCAAATATTGTTACTTACATTGATAGAGTGCCCGTTTGGTCCAGCTTAAAAAAATTGTACCTAAAAAATCAAATTTTAAGAATGTTGTACTTTGAGAAAATGCGGTTTAAAACCGCTTTAAAAAAAGTTGTACTTTGGCATTGCTATAAGAAGCAGAGCTTTTGCAATATAAAACTTTAAACTGAAGAGCTCTATAGCATTTGAGCGTGCTTTAAAATTTTGGATTTATAAAGTATGAACAGTGAATTATAAAGTTTTTTCTTAAAAATTGCAAATTTCAACTTTAGCTTTAGAGTATGTTTGTTTGGGGTGATTTTGGGGAGGATAGAAAAAGGAGAGTGGAAAATAAGAGAGAGAATGGGTGGGAAGGGTGTTTGGAAATTGGTGAGGCCTGGCTATTTTTCTCTCCAAACCCACCAAAACTAATCTCTCCAAATTGGGGAGAAAACTGAAGAGATTTTGGTCTCTTTTACAATTACATTTTTATCCTCTTTTACAACGTTCAACTGCACCTCTCTCCTCTGATTTGTTTTCTTTTCTTTTCTCCTTCTCATCATCTTTTGCTGGTTTTTTGTTTGTTTTTTTGAACATTACATTTCTATCCTCGTATAATAACCGCTATCTTTACATTTTCATCCTCATACAATAACATTCACAGCTAGTCACTAGTATTTTCATGTTTTGTGCTCTTTCTTTTCCAATTAGCAAAGGTCTAGTTTGTCTTTAATTTATTTCATTAAAAAAAAAAAAAGAAGCAAAGGTCCAGGTTTTTTTCCCCAACAGGGAAGCAATTATTGGAAAGCTCTTAAGTGAAATTTCCAAGAATGGCCCGTTTGGTTTAGTTTTTGGAGGGGTTGAAAAGTGCTTTTTGTGGGGTGGGGGGTGTGGGGAGCTCTATCAACTTATAAGCTCATCTTTTAGCTTTTATGAGTTTTTTAAAACTTCACTTTTTCCTGCATTTTTCTCTTTTTCAAATTTTTTAAAATACAAGTATATTTTAGCATACTTTCAGCAAAAAGTTAGATAAGCCGTTCCCAAATAGACACAAACACTTCTAGTCAGCATAATGGCAATTTTATTTCTATTGTTTGAACACCTGAACTCCCGCATAAATCAGTTAAAAACAAAAGACAAAGCAAAAGAAAGTCACTAGCAAACATAATTCCATTAACCTTTCATATTGGAACTTTTAAGTCTGATCTTTTTACTTTGCAAACATGAAGCAGTTCTGATTTAAATAATGATAATATACATAAGCAGGGAAAAAAAAACAAATTAAAAGGTGGAAACAAATTATGAATTTAAATCAACTACTGAAAACATCAGGTGAAACAAAAAATGTAGATGAGTGTTGAATGTGGAAGTTAAAATTAATAAACAGGTTCTCATAGCATATGCACTAAGCAATCTTCCACAAATCACAAAGCATAGCTCCACTAAGTCTAAGCCTCCAAGACTCATTCAGCAAAAGCCAGCTTGTGAAAATATTTTTAAAAACCTCACTATATCAAACAGCTCAAGCATCCAAGATAAGAATTGCACAAAACAACCTTGACATGTGATAGTATCCAAAATTTAACATTTACTAGATAGACCCCAAATCCCTACTGGAATTGCACAAAACTGATTCCGAGTTGTCAAGAATTCAAACCCCAATTGCCAAATACGCATTATCTTTCCCATTGGTCTACAGCACAAGGAACACACATATCAAAATGGACAAAGTTTAACTACAAAATTGGTTGTAGCATAAGTCTACAACTTTACTCAATAAAATAAACATTACTGCATATTTTGAAAATCTAACCGTTAAGTTACGTGTTCTTTACATTCTTAATACACATGTAAACTTTTGTGTCAATTGGATATTATTTATTATATGATCTATAACCTTATATTTTATAAATAATTTTAAACTACAAAAAATTGAAATTTAAACAATTTATTGATGACATAGCTATTGATCTTTAATTTTCTAGAAATTTTGCAAACATGGAAGATATAAGAAGAAGAAATAATCCAATGGTAGATTTGTCAAAATTCATATCCAATAAAAATATATTAAGTAAGATTGTAGCTTTATGCTACAACCAATTTTGTAGTTAAACTTTGTCTTATAAAAATTTGCCAGTTTCACATACTTCCCATCCTAGTGACATTTAGAGACTCTACATCTGTTCCTACAAGATACTTCAAAATATCTGATAATATGAGACAAAAAATTTTAATTGAAAAATGGGATTTAGCAAAAATACAAAATCAACTTTAATAATTCCTTCATTTATTATGCACTCATTATTTTCCACCATATGCCCTATATTTTGATTCATGGCTGTGCTTTGACTGATATTAGAGAATTTGAGTTGATTTTTTTTAGAATTTTGAGTTTGGGTTTTTCGTGATTGAAGGAAAATTTTCATTTTACATGTTGGCAACCGAACATGGTAAAAGGAAAACATTTTCAGTAAAATATTTTACATGTAAACTATTTTACTTCAAAACAAATGGAGCGTAAGAGATCGAGATAACAGAGAAAATTCCCAGATCCGAACCAAAAATGCACAGATCAGAACAAAAACACAACAAAAAGCTAGCCAAATAATCCCAAATTTGATAAACACACAGAAAATTCATAAAAAAAAGAAAGGTTGTTATATACAAAAATAGAAAAGAGGCGAAGAATTTACCTGGATGCCATGCTCAGGAGTGACTGAGAGAGTGGAACAATGAGTTTACCATTGGGAACAGAGACGGCGACGTGATAGATGGGAGAAGAGACATTTTCCACTGAGAAGGGTTGATTTTCTGTTGACCAATTGTTAAATTTTTCTGTTAACTTTTATTTATTTTCTGTCCTACCTAAAACCGAAAAATGTGAAATGTTTTCCATCAAAAAAAAAAAAAAAAATTGAAGCATTAGTATGTATAAATTGCCTCAAAAGTGAAATATGAAAAGCAGGATAAGAAAGCCATATTTATATTTAAGTCTTTATCTGCAAGCAAAGACAGTCTACAAGATGGCCAAGTTCAGATCTTCCCTTTATAAGGTATTACTTCAATTTGCAAAAAACTAATATATATAATCAAGTTTACACCCACAAACTGACAAATTTATATAATTATGCATAAATGTAGATCATCATTTTTTAACTAGTGTTGGGCTGAGTGGGAAAGTATGAACATATAGAAACTACAAGTGATTTATGTATTTATTGCATGAGTGAGGTGAACAAGAATATAACTGATGCAAGTTCATATTTCTATATATCACTCCTGAAAACATACTGAGATATTCAGCAACAAGCACCAGAAGCACTAAAGAATTAAGGTACAATAGTCCATCAAAAGGAGAGGAGGGTAATCCAAAATCTGCACCTCAATGTCTCAAAGTCGTGCATTTAGTCTAGAAAGGATTAATGAGTCTGTGCTCCGTGCAGAAGTCATGTTCACTTCTTTTTGCACCCCTTTGGAGGTGGCACTTCCACTTGTAGCTTGAGCACAGAGGTAAGACAGTGACTGCAGCCATGAAACCAAAGTCAGCTTACGTGTAACATCATCAGACTCTGCAACCAGTGAATATAACTCATTAAGAACCATATTTTGGCCATCTTTTGGTAACTGGACGATCAATTGCGCCAACAGCTTCATCAAGTTCGGTAGCACCTGGACAAATACACAAATGCAAATATTAAATAAGTTGAACAATGGGAGGGAATAGACAAGATGCTGTAAGTCCTTTCCACAACTTCTATTTTGAACACTACCTATATTTGAAGTTTGCTATATATAGCTTCAATTCAATTGCAATATCTTCCTCTGAAACCTTTATCACACCATAATGATTGTTTGAAGTGGAATAATATTAAACTAGAAGGGATCTACTTTTTACATGTAAACAGAAATGAAGGGGAGAGTCAACTGAAATTTTATGAGGAATTGCAAATATAAAATAAAAAGAATAAAATGACCTGTATATCAACGAGGGAAATAAGCCGTAGAAGCAACTCTAGGATTTTTTTGCAAGCATCTGAATCTCCTTGCCTGTTTCTCAACCAATCAGCCTCCTGAGCAAAGATGTCACCACAGGGTGTGCTGCCTTTTTCCACAAGACTGTGAATACAATAGAATATGGCAGGACTTCCAGCAGGAAGATTTCGAACCAAGGCTACAACCCCAGAAGCCATACCCTCAAATGGAGTGATGGCAGGATATCCCTACATCACAACAAAAAACAAAGTGAGTATCCAACCTTTGATGATCAAGCTCATGTTTGATTAATATCGTTTTAATTGCTTTCAATACCGATAAAGATCTCTGCATGTAATAGAAAACAAGCTGCTCCTTTAATGACAATCTCTCATCCTGAACAAGATCCTTCCCTGAGGACATGAATGCTGCAAACATGGAATGTGAGGCTCGAGCAACTTTTCCATTTGGATGTCCCAGGTATCTAATTGAGTTTGTAATAAGGAAGCAAAATGTTCACCATGACATATATAAGCTGACATTCTTATAAAAATTGAGTTGTTTTGTGTAAGGATACAAGAACATAGTTGGAACTACAACCTTCCTAAGTGTAAGGTAAGGAACGTGTTCGATGCAAGTTGGAATGACTCGTAGGTAAAATAATATGCGAGCAGTTTGCACATCATCATTGGACCATACATACTCCACTTTTTGAGATAAGGAAAACTCTACAAGACAACAATCAAATCTTATCAAGGTTAGCAATGTCTACACATAAAATTTGGTGCGGAGGGGGGGGGGGGGGGGGGTCATTAGGGACCTCAAAGTGGTGAATAAAAATTTAATCATGAAAACTACAGTTAAAATGGTAGACAACCCTACTTGTTCCATTGGGCATGTCCATGTAAGAGGGCATAGATTCCACAAAAGAGATACAGGCAGATTCATTCTCCTGAACACTCGCAACAACCCCTCGAATTGTATCCATATACTCTGGTAAACGAATACGCCGAAAATACTCTAAACAAGAAAATGAAACTAGTATGTGCACTGATACATCCCACTGAGTTTCCGGGGTGGATTTTGAATTAAACCTGTGCTTCGTGACGGTCAATGCAAAAAGTACAACCATAAGGAAAGCAGATTCAGCAATTTCCTCCATATCCCCAACTAGTTCATTCTCTTTACCTCGAAGCATCAAAACTACTTGCCGATGTCCCAAGTAGATATCTTGACAGTAATCCCATATAAGATTCTCCACCACACCCTTACTCTCTACATCTACTGAAACATATTGATTGCAGAAAACACAAGTTATGGCCCCTGCTTCCTTAAAAAGAACACTTTCCAAATGCTTTTTGACCTCATCATGCCCTAGTCTAGCTGAATTTCTATGTGAGAAGTCAAGTACTTTTGTATATAAATGCCGTAAGGGAAAGATTTCAGTCAACAATGCAGAAGCAAGGCACATTAGCAGAGGGGCACAGGATGAAACTGGGCCACTTCGAGTCAGTGCCAATGAAATGCACTGTAGTAGAAGACTGCATGTGGGATCATTATCTGCATTCATAACACCACTTCTAGAAATAATATCTCTTGCAAAAAATTCTACCCTGTCCTCTGCAGAGCCCCTTAATTTAGAAACAGTATCTAGCCCCAGACCATTCATTTTAGATCTATTGAGAACCCTCAACACTCCAGCGGCAGACATGACAATGGCAAATGGGACATAGTTAGCCTTTGAAATCTCTAAACTCTCGCAGGCAAAAACATTTATTTTCTCAAAACAACGGAAATTGATCAAACTAGACAATACCCATTCAACCAAATGCAGAATCATTAGCCCATGAGTAATACTACCACACGGCCCACCTTCTTTGCCCCAAATCCCCAATAAAGAATCTAAAATTCTAACATAATGAACATTCACAGAAGAAGATAGAGCATACCCAATCCCTGCAAGAACATCCGAAATAAGTTCTCCATATGAACCAATCAATTGGTACTCCTCTTCCAACACCCTACAGAGCATGTCCAAGCAGACAGTTTTAGAGCCTTCAGACAAAGAAGGCACAAAAGCAAATGCACCCAGAAGGAGAACACCTTCGGATAATAAGAGAGGACACTTCCTAGAATCAAATTGAGCTTTAAAAAAATGAGAGAGGACCTCCACAGCAGAATTGATAAGAACCAAAGAGGGTCTGAAGGATTTCCTGACCCATATATAAAGAAGTCTAAGAAAGAGAGGGTATGATTCTTTTGGAAGAGATATGTATGGAGAGGAAAGAAGGGAAAGAACAATTTTTGCTTGTGGGTCAGCAACATGAAGAGAAGTTTGAGAGTTAAGGAGGGTTTTCAAAGACTGGAGGTGATGTGTATGAAATGATTGGTTTTGAAGGGAGTCTCTAAGCTCAGCCCATGCTTGAATAATAGCTCGGGCAGATGAGGAAGAAGAATTTGTGGAGTTAACATTACTGCTACATCCACTAATGCTCCTCAGCCATTCTTCAAGGAAAAGAGGGGTGGCTTGTTTTGCCATCTTTACAACTCGTAACTCAAAAGAACCAAAAAATAAACTCACTTTTACAATACAATACTTTTGGTATTTTTTTTTTTTTCCAATTAACCTAAAATCAGGGCCGATGTTATGTACAGTTCAGGGGTTCAAATGAACCCCCTGAGCTGGTATTTTTTTTATAATATATAATATTCTTAATTTTAATTTTTGATTTGCCCCTCTTAAAATGAAAATTTGAATACCCTGACCCTAAAATTTTTTTTTAGTACAATTGAAATAAGCTTAAATATGATATTTTTAATAATTTTTTGGTATTTTTAAAGACACAAAAAAAGCCCAACAAAAAAAAAATCATCTTAAACCTAAAAAAAAAAGCCTATTTATCTTAACAAATTTGAAATAAACTAATAGAAAATTCTTAGTTTATATTGTATATATAAGACTTACATTGTCTCTAAACAAATGTGTATTGTACATTTTTTGCAAATTTGTATAATATTGCACACATTTGTTTAGTCTACAACATAAATCTTACATTAATAGTACAATATTAACATATCATTGTCCTAAACTAATAGATAAAAGTACTTTAAATAGTAATAACTAAAGTTCACTTAATGAAAATAATTAATATGTTCATTGTATTAAAAAATAATGTGCTAAATGAACTTATAGTTTATTTTTTATTCTTTTACTCGTGCATACTATGGGCAAATTTGTAATATGAAATCTTTGTAAAGCTCGAAATTCATCTCTTACCCAAAAATACATCTTTTTTTTGACCCCCTAGAAAAAATTCTTGGAGCCGCCACTGCCTTAAATTCCTAACAAATACTATCTGGGAAACTAGCCTCTCGAGTTTTTAAAACTCAAGATTAATGCAGAACTCGAGCTACTAATACTTGAGTTTGGGATTTTTTTCATACAGTGATGTGGACAAATTTTCCACGTGGATGAAGCCACTTTTACCGCGTAGAAATCGAGTTTATAATACTAGCTTATAAACTCAAGTTATAGAAACTCGATTTCTGACCGATTAAAACACCACCTCGCTCGTCACTCTCAAACTTTCAAACTCACTTATCACTCTCAAAATCAATCTCAAACTTTCAAACTCACTCGTCACACCAATTTTTTTTTTTTTTGGACATGCAGGCAAACTAGAAACAGAGATGAAAGGCAGAGAAGCTGAGAATGTAAATGCACTTAAATTACATCAAAAGGCATTCTCAATAGGCACTAAACTATGGAAATTGTTTTTTGCTTGCATAAACATAGCATTACAATGTAAATGCACTTAAATTACATCAAAAGGCATTCTCAATATATCAACATTCTAAACATGTCCAACTAGGCTTAATTTGCAGTTCTAATTGTACTACTCAAATCACAAGCTTGAAACAGGTACATTGGATAGAGAATAGTTAGATTACAAGTACATTTAGCAAAAACCAAAAAGTTAATTGTACCGATACAACGTAGTCAATTTTGATAAGATCAGTGGTCAATACAACAAAAAACGTCGTCCATGGAAGCATGCCTGAAAAACATAGAATAATCACGTAAGGAGACAAGATAGTAAACATTAAGTAAACATAGAATCAACTAGAATTATTTCATCGATCCAAAACTTTTTGCCATGTATCACTTACCTAGTTTGGAACATGACTGCTTGTGGAAGCGCCACGGGACTTCAAACATTTTCTGCGGTTATGCCCAAAAGCATGACACAGTCCTCATGTCTGCTTGGGTTGACTCTCTATCAAATCTGTGTCCTCCCTTTGTCTTCCTAGTTCTCGATCCTTATTCTTGACTCCATCCATCTCATTTCTTATTCTTGACTTCACTGGTCGACCTTTGGCCCGCAACAATTTTGGATTAGGCAACCACTTTGGCCCCATAGCATCCTTCCACAATAACTTTGACTTAGGAACCACAAATGCATGTGAATAAGTGTTAATGTCACACTCCAAACCTATAACATGGGTGAATATGTGTGGTCGAATCAATGCCTAGCACATCACATACTCTAATTGCATGTGAACACGGGATCTTAATGTTTTTTCATTTCCCACAACTACATGTTCTTTCCAATAACCGAACTTCATAACTATGGTTTCCCCCTCCAGTGCTATAGATGTTGTGTGAAGTAATTACTTGATATATTGTACGTTCATTGCTAAATGACCTAACATAGTGTTTCTCAGATTTACACCTATTTCCCAAATACATGGACATGGCATATGCACTCCATCTCTTACCCTCCAACAAGTCATGAGTAATTTCTTTGTGCCAGTCATGGAAATATGCAACAAGTTTGGACTAAGTGAACTCAACCATTGCGGCAATAGGAAGACCCCGTGCACCTTTCAGTACACCATTGAAGCACTCTGATATGTTGGTTGTCATTGTCCCAAAACGTCTCCCACCATCATGTGACTGGGTCCACATATCCACAAACTCGCTCATTAGGTATGTGTATGGAAGATATTCTTTCTCCCTGCCATTCTTCCCTGTTACCTTCTTGTTGTTCCTAATGGCCTCAATTTCCACCTGCTTAATGGACTCCATTATGTTATCAAATTTAACTCCCTGAATAGCATATCCTGCTTTCAACGCCAATGACTTTAGAGTCGAGTCCTAAAAATGTGTGTTGAAATTGCTAGTGACATGTCGAAGGCAATATCTATGAAATACTCGTGTCCTTCCATCTCTATCCCTAGGCCAGGCTGCAATGGCGTTTTTGATACCAAGATGTCGGTTAGAAATTATGCAAATGCCTTTGGTAAGTATCACATCCCCTATCGTATCTCTGGGGCATTCTAAAAACCACCCCCAACTGGTCATAAGGCGAGAGGGAATACCTTGTTGTTAGCATCGGTTGCCATTGCAATCAACAACTTTCCTTGATATTTACCATACAAATGAGTCCCATCAATACTGATAACCGGCTTGCAATATTTGAATCCATCAATGCATGGACCAAAAGACCAAAAAACGTAATGCAAAAATCTGTTGTCATCTACACTGGTGGGTATGGTATGATAGAACACCTGAGTATCCAGATCTTGATCAACATTTGCCAATAGCAACTTTTGCAACCTTTGGTAAGACTCTTCCCAATTCTCAAATATCTTCCCAATCGCCTTTTTTTTCGTATCACATACCTTATAATAAGAAGCCTTATGACCATCATATTTCGACTCCATCATAGATCTGAGATGCTTAATTTGGGTAGTGTGACCCTCGCCTAACTTCTTAAGGATGTTTGATGCAATAAAATTAGAATTCATCATTCTACCATCATTTCACAACCTAATCGGTATATAAGTGTGAGGACCCACATACACGGTGACCATCCATAGTCCGTGGAGTTTGGGCTTTATGACTACCACGACATTCCAATTGCATGACTCATCCACGCATTTTGCACAAAGTTTAACCTTCGTCGACCAACTAATCACAAAATGGTTGTTTTCCTTAAGGCCATAAATTGTTAATGCGCACTTCACCTCCACTTTATTGGCAAAAGTCAACCCCTTGCTAAGATTCATCCCCTCTTTCCAAGTAGACACAAATAGTATCTCAATATTTGAAGGATCAACCATATTTTCCTAAGTAATTGTAGAGAATGACAAGGCAAGAGGTGCGTAGGCAGGGATTGTGTTCGTAATGTTTTGGACACTAATAACATTCTCTGCATCAGTTTCACTACAGTCAAATATCTCATCATCATCAATGTCTCTCTCAAAGTTCCCTCATTCAATCCTCCTTTCATACTCATCTCTATCGACAAAATCTTCATCATTAATGGCAGTCTCATCAACATAGTCATCATCATCGTCGTCGTCATTGAACGGTTTAGACCCCTTAAACAATAACCAGATTGCGTAGCCTAGATTAATTAGCCAAGTTGTTACTTAGTCAAATTAAGCAATTCTAGGTTAAAACAATCACAAAATCATATCATGCATGTAAAACATATAAAGCAGCGGAAAATAAATAACACAGTGATATGATCACCCAGGAAAACCAAACTGGTAAAAAACCTGGGGAGGATTTTACCCACCGATCCTCAAGGCAAAACGGAATCCACTAAGAAAGAATTGAAGTTCTTACAAAAGGACTTACAAGCTCCCCGCTTGACTTCCTAATGCTACCCACCAGTAAAACTTCCTGACACGACCACGCGCAGGCTCCGAGTCCACGGACTACTTCTTTCTTTGTATTCCTTCAATCAGCTACAAGCACCCACGCTTGATATTCTTTAAGCTTCAAAGGCAGCAACCAAGTTGATCATCAAGATGTTGAAGTGATCTCAATCTTGAAAACCCTAAACTTTGTGTAAAGGAAAGCTCATCTAGATCTCACAAGAGATTTACACAAAACCGCAATGTATGAGCAACAATACAACTTGTGCAACTCAGAAAAACGTAGCTAGGGTTTGCCTTATATACCTAGGGCAAAAACATAAAACCCTAAATGTTTAAAGAGTTTGGGCTGAGTTGGAATTCTGCAGAAAAACGCATCTGGGCCGACTTTCGATCGATCGAGTCTAACCTTCGATCGATCGAGCCAGGCTGAGAAGCCCCACTGCTTCTGCAGTCACTCGATTCCAACTTTACAATATTTAACCAACTTTGAGCAAGCCTAAACTAGACTAAATACATTGTTTTGATCATGGTTTGCCAACATTACAAATTAGAGTTCTAAATACATAAAATCCTAAGACCTTAAAACCTAACAAACTCCCCCTTTGGCAATCCGTGACAAAACATAAATTAAAAGCTCAAAGTTTACAAGTAATAAGCCCTTTACAAAATAATGCTCATAAACAAAAGTTCAACCTAACTACTATCCATCGGTTGCAAGTGTAGACAGCAGCTTTGTTGAATCAACCTGTATATTCCTGAAATACTCAACAAACACATAAACGCATGTGTGGCAGGAAATAGTATATAAACAGGTATAATATTCTTGTAAGATTCACACAACACAAAATAAAGATATATATCAATGAATCAACTCAGAAATATAAATCAATAAGCAGTGAATCATAAGACAACAAGAATCAAAAGAAAACATGTATATCAATTTATCAATCAATGTTACTCCCCCTAACATGAATATCCCCAAAAATGATATACAAAGTGAAGCACCTAGATACAATCTAATAAACTCCACAAAAAAAATCCCATGCTAAAAAAAATCTCTCCCCCTAACACAAAAATCTCCTCTACAAGTCAAAAACTCTACTCCCCCTTTTTGTGACGGAATGCCAAAGGGCATCATAGGCCATCATCAAAAGGAGGTGGTGAGGAAGAACGAAGATGCGCCAAATCCGCTCTCAGAGCACGAATCTCGTCTAGCAGATCCACCAAAAGCTGACCATGAGCCGCCTGAACGGTCATGACAGTCTCTAGAGTACGACGAACATCGAAGTCAGCCGCAGGAGGTGGAGGAACAGCAGCAGCACCAACAGGATCTGGAACAGCCTCACCATCAGGACCTGTAGAAGAAGAAGGAGGAGGAGGAGCGCTACTAGAGGGATCAGACCTAGGGTGTTTAGAACCAGCTCAAAGATGAGCGGCCCTCTGTCTAAGAAAAGACGCACCTATAGGACCTATAACATGAACAGGCTCAGAAGCAGGGAAATCCTCTAAACCTAGATAAAGTAAAATCCTATGAATGAAAATAGGATGGACAAGGGCATGAGCAGCAGATGAACTCCTATAAACTTCGTTCAAAGAACGAAGGAAAAGATGAGGAAAACTAATAGGAGCATCAGTAACAAGAGCGTACAGAAAAACACACCTCTCAAGAGGAATGGTGTGCAGATGAGAAATGGGCCAGAGTGAGTGACAGGCTATCCTAAAGAATAGATAGGTAGTCTCGGGGAAGCTCAGCAGTGGTGATCCTAGGATCAGAACCCCACTGGATAGATGATCCAGTGATGTAAGACATGACATCACTCAACTCGGGTGACTCATCATAGGGATAGACAGGATGCCTAACCAACGGTACCTCTAGAGCATCAGCCACTACCTGAGGAGTAATGGTGTACTCTACACCTCGTATCCAACTCCTAACAAGAGTGTTGGAATCATAGATGTGGACAGAGAGGTTCGAGAAGAACTCTCTAATCAAGAGAACCGAAGGTGGAGGGTCAGACACAGCTAACAAAGGCAACCAACCCCTACGCTCAAAGTTTGCCCTAATGGCAGGATCTAACTCATCTAATAGAACAGAACGCTCAGCCCAAACCTTTCTTTTAAGATCCAAAGTTTCAAAGATCTCTTGGTTTTTCTCTCGGGGGAACCGCTCACTATTAAAGGAAGGAGGGGAAGGAGTAGGAGTGGAAAGAGTCCTACGTGCTCTAGTCTTCCTAGGCATGGTGCTAAGGAAAAGGACAGAGACACAAAGAGAAAACCAAAAAGAACAAACACAAAACCAAGGGCAGACTGCAAGTTAGCACACAAAAAAATATAGAATAAAAATCTATATGATGCATGAACATGAACAATGTTATGATGCATGAACTAATGCAGTAACCAGGATCAAATTAAGTTCAAATTCACAAAATTGGCTTGAACATAGAGTTTCTTAACAAAAACCTTAAAAATTTGAGAACCACTTGAAAATTTTTGTACCAAATTGATGAATCAATCATTACAGACTATTGACAACAGTTTATAATAACCAATTGCATCAATTACACAAGCCAATTTCATCAAATAAACCCAATTTCACAAAAAGCCCCAATTCGGATCAATTATAAACCCTAGAAATTTAAGTTTTCCACAAAACACAAAATTGATCAAATTAATCAATCAAGAACATGTCTATAGGGTGTCCCCAACAAAACCCATTGATCAATTGCAAACAATTTGGTCCGAATCAACAAAAATCCCAAAAAGAAAAGTTCCGAAAATCTCCTCTAAAATGCATGAAAAATGCATGAAATCATGAAAATAAATTGAAAAGGAAGGGTAAAATAGACATACCGGCTTGAGGAGAGAGATTCTTTGCAAAAAATCCGGAAGAAAACGACAAAAAATTGAATCTTTTGGGCTTGCCTCGTCGGAGAGAGAAAAAGGTTTGAAAAAGTTTTTGAAATAGTTCTTTGAAAAGTCAGATTTCCTCTTTTTAAAAAGCTTCTTCACGATCTTCGATCGATCGAAAATTACATTCGATCGATCGAATGTGACAGTCATTTTAGCACATTCTGAGGCACTTTTTCGATCGATCGAAAATCAAGTTGGATCGATCGAAATGGGTAGAGGCACACTGAATTTTGGGGAAAAACACAGTTTTGAAAAATTGCAAACCCAATTTTGAAAACAGCTCCTCAAAGCATTTGAACAATGAATACAAAATGCATGAGTATGAGATGGAATGCATTTTCAAAAACCCAAAAATTTTAAACCCAATTTTCTCAAACACAAGATTCAATCATCTTCCTATTTAATTTTCTCAAGCAACAAATATGTTGTGCACAAATCTCAAGATATTTTCAAACTTGGTTGGTCAGACCAAAGACACACACACTAGCATGTATAGTGTTTAACAAAGAGTAACTTGTGTAGTGTTTAACAAAGCATTTGAACAATGAATACAAAATGCATGAGTATGAGATGGAATGCATTTTCAAAAACCCAAAAATTTTAAACCCAATTTTCTCAAACACAAGATTCAATCATCTTCCTATTTAATTTTCTCAAGCAACAAATATGTTGTGCACAAATCTCAAGATATTTTCAAACTTGGTTGGTCAGACCAAAGACACACACACTAGCATGTACAGTGTTTAACAAAGAGTAACTTGTGTAGTGTGTGAAACTAGCAAAGACTTGAGATACATGTGAGGTGATATGTGAGTAGTAATCAAACACAAAGTCTACACAATTCATCACATAGAATTTAAAAGAGACTATCACCTAAAGAGTTACATCCTATAACTCCCACATCTCCTAGAACAAAAGCTTGCAATCATGTAAGTTTCTTTCATTTTTGCCTCTTATTTATATGAATTGGCATTCAGCCTAATAGTACACACCGGTTTGAATTAAGTGAATTGGCATCAAGCCTAATAGTACACACCAGTTTTTAATTTAATTTTAGGCTACACCTTATGTTCTTTTTGTGCATGTGCTACACTTTCTCGAGCACTAAATCTTATGATATGCACTAAGGTGTTCATGATTGGCTAGTGAACAGTGGTGAGATGGTTATTTATGCCTTTCTCAAAAGGATCAAGTCCAACAGTCAAAAAACAAGTGACTTCATGATTAAGGCAAAGTGATTAAGAACCACACACATCTTTCCCACACAACATGCACTACAAAGTTTCAACTAGTTAAGTGTAGTAAATAAGCTCATCAAAGTTAAACAAGGTACACAAGACATGACATGTGTAAAAAGAATGACCAACCTTGTTTTCAAAAGTCAAGAAAAATAGTGTTCAACACAAATTTTGCTTTCTCCTTTTTTTTTTTTTCTTTTTTTTTTTATTATTATTAAAAGAGAAAACAAATAAATCCTAGAATGAAATGCATGTATGTAATGCAATGCAAGTCCTAGAACAAAAGAAAAACACAAAAACCAAATAACAATGGTCACAACAGAATAGAGCAATGAAGCACAAGGACCATGTCAGAAAGACTCAATTAGTTCGAGTCTTTTGCATCCAAAACTTTTTAGATGCACCCCGAGCATTGGAGTTCTTATTCACATTAGAGTGATTCCCTACTCCAGAATTGGAATAAAGGTTTAACGCCTTTACCAATTCACCAATTAGTGCCATAGGATCTTGTGCTTGAGGCACAGGCACTTTTGGTCTTTTTGCTCTCTTATCAGCTTGAAGCTTGTAACAGTTAGGACGAATATGTCCAAACTTACCACAATAATGACAAACCCAAGCAGGTTTACCATGCATCTTGTCCTTAGGTTTGGTAGGCTCCTTAGGTTTGGATTCTCTTAAGTCTACCCTAATCTTCTTTGGTGGTGAAACCTCTACAAGTTTAACTACCTTACTCACAGGGGGTTTAATGGTTTCACTCACAACCTCACTCACAAGAGGTTCAGAAGAAGAAGAAGAAGGAACAAAGACAGTGGAATGGGGTCCAGAATCAAAGATGCTTTCAACATATCCTAATCCAGCTTTATCAGAAGGATACTTTTGAACATTCAGCATGTGATCAAGTTTAGAACTAGCAGATCTAGCAACAGATAAATCATGTTCCAAAGTTCTAACTTTATCAAGCAAAAGCATGTTTTCAGATTTAACATTATTCAAAAGATCATTAGCATCAAATAGTTTTACAAGCAGATTTTTCTTTTCAAGCTTAAGAGCATCAATTTTCTTCAGGCCTAGATCAACTTTCATAGCATCCTTTGCAGCAATTTTGCAAAGTTTATTATAGGCCTCTTGAAGATCTGCATCTTCAGAAAGTTTCCCATCAGCAGGGTTCTCCTCAGCAGATATGCTTTCATCTACTGCACTAATAGCAGTGAAAGCAATGAAGTTTCCATCCTCGTCACAACCGGACTCATCATCAGAAACCTCATTATCACTAAGGGTTACAGCCATAGCTTTACCCTTATTCCTCAAGAAAGTAGGACATTCAGATTTGACATGACCATACCCTTGACAACCAAAACACTGAGGACCGAAAGAGTTATTAGAAGATTGACCTACTTGTTCTCTAGGTTTTTCAAAATTATTAACCTTTGTGGGATCATTCTTCCTAAAGTTTCTAGATTCAGCAGTGTTGGTGTTCCTTGCCTTCCTATTAGTGTTTCTAAGGAAATTTCTAAAATTCTTGGCAAGGTAAGCTATCTCCGTGGGAGAGAGCTCATCATCAAATCCATCAGCTTCAACATCATCAACAGACTTAAGTGCCATTGATTTGGATTTGATAGTCTTGGGTAAGTCAGACTCATAGGACTGAAGAGATCCTACAAGCTCATCCACAGGGATGGAGTCAACATCCTTACTTTCAGCAATGGCTGTCACTTTGGGTCTAGAGTCTTCAGTTAAGGATCTAAGAATCTTCCTAACAACTTTAGGTTGATCATAGACTTCACCCAAATTATAAGTAGAATTAACAATATCATTAAGTTTAGCATAAAATTCATCAAAGGTTTCATCATCAGACATTCTAATGTTTTCAAACCTAGAAGTTAATTGCTGTAGTTTGTTTATTTTAACAGCCTTTGTGCCTTCATGCACAGTTTGGAGGATTTTCCAAGCAGTATGAGCAACCTCAACATTAGAGATCCTCTTAAATTCCTCCATTGAAACAGCATTGAAGATGGCATTCATAGCTTTGCTATTGAAGCCTGCTGCTTCCTTTTCAGAAGTTTTCCACTCACTCACAGGAGTAGTGGGCTTCTCCCATCCGTATTTGACGGAATTCCAAACCCTCTCATCAATGGATTTCAGGAATGCTTTCATCCTTACTTTCCAGTAAGCATAATTGTTCCCATCAAAGTGAGGAGGAACAAACAGAGAGTGTCCATGCTCCATGACAACCGGGGTCAAGGATCAGCTCAGAGATAAAAATCTCAAACAAAAGAGCAACCTGCTCTGATACCACTTGAACGGTTTAGACCCCTTAAACAATAACCAGATTGCGTAGCCTAGATTAATTAGCCAAGTTGTTACTTAGTCAAATTAAGCAATTCTAGGTTAAAACAATCACAAAATCATATCATGCATGTAAAACATATAAAGCAGCGGAAAATAAATAACACAGTGATATGATCACCCAGGAAAACCAAACCGGTAAAAAACCTGGGGAGGATTTTACCCACCGATCCTCAAGGCAAAACGGAATCCACTAAGAAAGAATTGAAGTTCTTATAAAAGGACTTACAAGCTCCCCGCTTGACTTCCTAATGCTACCCACCAGTAAAACTTCCTGACACGACCACGCGCAGGCTCCAAGTCCACGGACTACTTCTTTCTTTGTATTCCTTCAATCAGCTACAAGCACCCACGCTTGATATTCTTTAAGCTTCAAAGGCAGCAACCAAGTTGATCATCAAGATGTTGAAGTGATCTCAATCTTGAAAACCCTAAGCTTTGTGTAAAGGAAAGCTCCTCTAGATCTCACAAGAGATTTACATAAAACCGCAATGTATGAGCAACAATACAACTTGTGCAACTCAGAAAAACGTAGCTAGGGTTTGCCTTATATACCTAGGGCAAAAACATAAAACCCTAAACGTTTAAAGAGTTTGGGCTGAGTTGGAATTCTGCAGAAAAACGCATTTGGGCTGACTTTCGATCGATCGAGCCAGGCCGAGAAGCCCCACTGCTTCTGCAGTCACTCGATTCCAACTTTACAATATTTAACCAACTTTGAGCAAGCCTAAACTAGACTAAATACATTGTTTTGATCATGATTTGCCAACATTACAAATTAGAGTTCTAAATACATAAAATCCTAAGACCTTAGAACCTAACAGTCATCAACGTTGTCATCATCATTATCATTATCATCTACATGTGTAAAATACTTATATTGAGTATCTGGAATTGTAACCTGTAAACTTATGGTTGTTTGTTGGATTTCCTCGACACCAACGTCTACACGCAACTCCAACTTTATATACAACTCAATAGCATTTACTTGGGTTATTCTCTCCATCTTGTTGTTGATGGCCATTTTTGGGAATCCAAGTAAAAAGAAGAAAGCCCAGCAACACGGGCAGCAAAGGGTTGGCAAACAGATAGCAAAACCATTAGGCCCAAGCGACAGAAATAATAAATCACAGGTCCATAAAATAAACAAATGGGCCTTGAGGAAGCAAGTAGGCTCAAAAGGAGTCCGGAAAGAAATAAATAGCAAATAGCAAACCCATGGGCAGTATATAATGTAAAAAAGTGAGAATGGGTCGTGGCAGGCCTAAAACAATGCAAGTAAAGAAAGTAAGGGGTTGATGGCAAGCTCATGAGCCCCAAGGATGAGAATAAGGTAATTGGGCTGGGGAAGTCCAATGAAGTTAGTAAAAGCCCATGGGAACACAGAATTAGCAAAAGGGCCAAGGAAGCCCAAGAAAAGCAAAAGGGCCAAGGATGCCTAAGGAAAAACAAAAGGGACACAAGAGCCCATAAGTAAGAAAACCAATGGCCATGCTAAGCCACTGGGGAAAGAATAAACGGCAGGCCTAAAGAGACCTAGCAACATTGAGTCATTACAGCAGGAATGATAGAGTAATATGGCAGGAAATGAGGGCAATCAAGGAATGGGCTGAAAGAAATGTAAAGCCCAGTAACAAGAAAAGCCCAGCCTTAAGGGGAGCAGGAAATCAGAAAGCAACTCGTATAAAAGGTCAAGAATGGACGGCAGACTATGCAGGCAAGCCTCCAGACCACGGTGAACGCATGAGCAGCAGGCAGATTTTGGACACATATGGAAGGAAGGAACGAGCAAGGCCCAGACATCACCAGCCTGTACCCAGCCAATATGGGACATGGTGAGGTCATGGGTTAGAGATAAGAAGGCATAGTTTGGCGGTAGGGAGAAGGGAAAACCTATTCTAGGGTTCCTACACAAGCTCTTTTGGGGGTACGTCCTACTGGGATGACATACCACCTAAAAGAAGTAAGGCTGAGTTGGAACCACTAGGTGCATGCCATGAGGGATAGAGAGAGAGAAGGTACCCGCACCGTAGCAGGTAAGGGTGCCATGGCAGACAAACGAACAAAATAGTCCTTTTTGTCTGGTGATGGGGAGTGGCACACAGACAGTTCAGTGGTGGTCGATAAGTACACCCAGACCAGACAAAGGTAGATAAGGGCTAAAACAGTAAAATCCGGTCACGGCAGGCGCTATAAAAGGAGGCCCTTGCCGTGCGCAAAACACCAGAATCATAGTAACAATCATATTTGAGGAATCACGAAATAGAAAAACAAGAGTGAAGAAAAGAAAGGAAAGATAAGAGAAAAACTAAGACAAAATTAAAAAGGAAGAAAGGAAAAAACAGAGAGTTAGATCAGCAGTTATGCACCAATAGGTCTTTTCCCTCTCTCCCTCTTAAAATCCTGCTATTTGCCAAAAGCAAAAGGATTCCTCTGGGCACCAACCATTCAGGCCCGTTTCCCTCAAAGTGATTAATTTCCATGGCAGGATTTTCCCTGGGAGATTAGTTGTGTTGAGAAGAAGTGTTCTTCCCTCTCTGGTTTTGGTCCTGCAGATAGACTTACTCTAATTTCTTTCTTCTTTTGATTGACCCATATGTTACCCACTTATTCTCTTGCTTTATTTACAAAAGTAATCGTTGTTGTTGTGATTATTTTGCTTAATTAAGGACTAATTGATTATTTTAATTAAGAAACAGAAGTACTCTCTTTTGTTTTATTATTATCATGTCTGCCTGCCACAACTCACCCAGAATGGCTCTGCCTGCTGTAAACATGTCCCTGGTAGACGAGACATAGTTTTGCACACAAGCCGGACCAAATTGAGTTGCAATTGGGCCGGTCTTAACTCCCTTACTCAGAACATTTGGGCCTAACACAGCAGGAGACAGCCCAGTCCTGTATAATAATAGTACCGCAGGAGGCAGTCCAACATAACACACAAAAAGCCCACCACATTTGTCAAACATGATCTTTACATGTTTGTCTACTTCAATTGCAATATACTTGTAATTAATCTGGTGCTTAAGGACTTCATGTGGAGAACGATAAGTTATTTGTATGTTGTGCACATCAGGATTCACACACAATTCTCCCATAACTATCATCTTCAATTCATCAAGGGTCTTCAACCTACGATCAATTTGAGTATAATAGCACTTTATACCCGGCCCTTCAAATGGCAATCCCTTGTTCACATTGGCATTGTTAAGCGACCCACCGTGGTATAGGATTATATCAATTACAGTCATTGTGAACCTATTAGAGTCAAGTGTACTATGTTTGTTACAAAACATTTTATCTACTCAAAGTATACAACATTTTCTCTACTCGAAGTACCAATTCCAATTCATTCAAAGGGCATGAATTTCATTACACATTCGTACGTTAGACAAAAAAATGTCTTCAAATTAGTTCTGATAAGACTACCCATTTCATACCCAATACAAAAAAAGTCATTGCCTTACACATTTCATACCCATAATATTTACATACCCATAACATTTCATTACACATTTTATCTAGTTACATACCCATTTTATACTCAATACAAAAAAAGCCATTTCATTACACATTCAAAGGGCATGAATTGCATACACGTTTCATTACAATTCATTCAAAGGGCATGAATTTCACTACCCATTTCGTACTCAATACACACACACAAAAGAGCGAAAAACCTTGTAAGATCATGATAAAAACACATTCTTGATAAGATTCTAGAAATGATGAATACATTTTGCTAACAAAAACCATGCAAATAAATAGTCAAAATATTTACACTAACAAAACAAAGTTGTATATATTCACAATATCATGGTATTTTAACTAAGTTATGTTAAGTATCTACCAAATAATAGTCAAAGTTTTTAACCCACACCCAACAACAAATAATACCCAACTGCAATGACAATAAAATCCAAACCCTTACCTAAGATGTAAATTTGTTGAGAGGGAGGAGCGGTGACAGAGAAAGGCAATGTGGTGTGAGAAGTGTGTGTGTTATGAGTGAGTGAGGCAGTGAGTTACTGAGGAGTGTAAGGAGTGTTAGAGGCCAGGAGTGTTATAGGTGAGAGTGTACAGTGTTACTGAGGAGCTAATCTGTGTTTATAAAATTTTTCCTAACAAAAATCAAGTCTTAAAAACTCAGTTTTGCTTTTTAGAACTCGAAACTATAAGACTCGAGATCCATGTGGCAACTTATACTTCAAAAATTAGTTAATGGAATTTGCCAGACTAAAATCAAGTCTTAAAGACTCGGTTTTGCTTTTCAGAACTCGAGTCTATAAGACTCGAGATCCATGTGGCATTAAAATTCCAAATCAACAAGCAATAATCGAGTATTTGAGCCTTGATTTTTATATGGAAATTGAGCCTGTAAAACTCGAGATGCTAGTTTGCAATATTGTTTCAAACGCATGTCAACTTATTATATTCTTTCCCTTACATTAGCTAGTCTACAAATTAGCCCCAATACTTGTGGTTCACAGGGGGACAATCCAATCAACTTTTCACAACTAATCAAATTATGGAAGACTATAAATATTAAAATTATAAAGCTATGATATGAGTGTCCAAATTCAACATCTTCAAGAAATAAACTGGTAAAATATTATTTTGGTCCCTAAACATGGCGCAGTGGTACACAACATGAAGATTGCTGACCTTTCTCCTTTTGATTAGCTTTACACAAAGAACCCATTGCCAAAAGGGGAAAGCGATAGTGAGATAACACTGATCTTCCCTAAAGGTTGATTATGGCAATGACTCCTTTGTGCCATTATTAATTCCAAAGCTACTTCGGTTCAAAGTTTTATCCAAAAAAACCAGAGAATAGGACGTCTCTAGGACCTGGGTTTTTGGGGTTTCAATTTTGGGCATTTTTAGTTGACGCAGGACAACTCAGTTTAGGGGTGAGGGCTAATTTTATCTCACCGAAATTTTTTTTAATCCACGTGTGCCAATCACTGTGTGCCATGTGCTCATAATTTTTTAAGTAAATTGGTTTGTTCTAGGTCAAATACTATGTTAGCATTCCGTTAAGCCACATAGGATATAAACTAACAAACTTAGAAAGAATAACTTAAAATAGAACATTTTGTAAAATTTAGGAATCAAAATAATATTTTACATTTTTTTATTCAATTAAAAAAAAAAAAAAACTTTATAAACTAGAAAGCAAAGATTACATATTGGAGAAGAACTTGCTCAAGAAAGTAAGGACTTCAATCTAGGTTGAAAAATCAACAATGCTAATAGCATTTTTATTCAAGTTGAAACAGAAAATTCAATTATAATAGTTCTTTTGGATTCACTGTTTCGGTATAATGCAAGGTGGAGCATAAGACTATTATACTCAATATGAAATCATTATATAACTATAAGGCATTAGAAATTTAGAACTAGGGTAGGGAATTACCAAAATATTTTGTGAACCATTTTGGAAGCAAAAAATATATATAAGTTGTGTAAAGAACGAAATTAAGTTAATTAATACATGAAAAATTGGAACCAAAATAGACAAGAAGGTACATGAAAACAGAACAGTGGGGTCAAAAATCACACCTTTGGGGTTTAATTGGTATTGTTGTGACAAGGAACAAGGAACTTATAGCAAGCCTTCATTCGTAGCTCTTCAAATAAGTGATGCGCAACGGAGTTTTTCCTATGGTTTTAAAATGGACCGGGTTAACATCTAACCAGTCAATAGTCCAGTTTTTAAAAATCAAAAAATGCAATTGAGGGATGGAATCGTTGTTCCATTTGCTTTTCACTGTTGATGACGCCCTTTGTCCCTTTAATGTCCTATGCCAATCCAACAACTTTTAGATGGCATTTGGGAACTTGGATTTAGATTTGGATTTGAAATTAATAGATTTGAAATCAAGGGATTTCAAATTCATTGATTTTAGGAGTTATTTCAAATCCAAAAATTTTAAAGGTTTAAAATCCTAGGTGGATTTGTTAAATCTAAATCATTGACCTCTTTTAAACTTCCCAAACAAGTTTTTTGGATTTTAATTATCCAAATCCAAATGTCCAAATCATGTCATCCAAACACACCAGTGCATTTTCGTTAGTGCTTGTATAATAGAAAAATAACCACATTTTTGCCAACCAAACTCAAAATTCCACTGTCTTAAAAATCGGAGCGAATTGGTCGGTTCAACCTAGAAGCGAACTTGGAACGGGTCCAGTAAAAACCAAAAAAAAAAAAAAAAATAGTCAAAACCAATGAAAACTGGTTAAGAACCAGGAAAAACCGAAAGTTAGTCCATTTTTCAGTTATTTGACTGTTTCAATTTTTAAAACCATGTAAAAGTCACTCACATCAGACTATAATAACCGAGTAAAGTTACATTAGCATTATTCATTTTATATTTAGTTTTTTATTCTTTCTTTACGTATCACGAGGATGATGAAAAATAGTGGATGGTGGTTGTTATGTGTGAAGAAAAAGAAACAATAAAAAAAATTGATAAATTAATGAAATGTAGTGTATAATAAGAACCAAAGATGATTTGAAGGATTTCTTGACCCATATATAAAGAAGTCTAAGAGCACTAGCATTCAAGGATTGGAACTGGTTGCTAGTTTACCATCAAAAAACATATTTTATCTATTCTACCAACTCACTTTACAATATACCATACATCTCAGTTTTTATTTTTACATACAACCCATTAAAATAATATAAACTATATAATAAAATAATAAAAAATATTATTCTCTCTCTTTCCTCCCACTTTCTTTTTCTCTTCACCCACAGCCACAAATATAACCAATCACCACAATCCAACCACAAATATAACCAACCACCACACACCTGCAATTAAAACAAGCCACCTCCACCACAACCCACAACCAACCTCCACTACCACCATAATCACAACCACAGTCACAACAAACAACAACACCACCACCATCAACAGCCATCACTGCCAAATCCATACCCACAAACCCAACTAAAATAAAATAAAATAAAAACAAAATAAAACCAAATCAGATCCATTTTTTGCCACAACCACCAAACCAAGACCCGTAGTGGCCCACAGCGAACAAAACCATGGCCACCCATGAGCACCAATGGCCCCACTACCACCCACGACCCCACGGCGATCTGAATCCCACCCACAGTGATCTGAACCCACCCACGGCCACCCACGGCAATCTGAATCCCACCCACCCAAAGCCTCCATGCTAATCTAAAGCCCAAAAGAATATCTTGAGAGAGAGGAGAAACTTCACCGTGAGAGGAAGAGAGAGAGAGAGAAATTTAAAAAAAAATCTTTACAATCCCATGAATCTGGGATGTAAAAATTTTTGGGTTTACATACTCAAATGGAACATGATTTTAAGGATTTAGTTGCTAAAATAGTGTTAATGGTCATTTTAGGAATCCAAGTAGAAAGAAGAAGCCCAGCAACACAGGCAAAAAAGGGTTGGTAAATAGATAGCAAAACCATTAGGCTCAAGTGGCAGAAATAATGGATCATAGACCCATGAAATAAACAAATAGACCTTGAGGAGGCAAATGGGCTTAAAGAAGCCCGAAAAAAAAGAAAAAAAAAATAGCAAACCCATAGGCAGTATATGATGTAGAAAAGTGAAGGCTCAAAGTAATGCAAGCAAAGAAAGTAAAGGGTAGACGGCAAGCCCATGAGCTCCAAGGATGAGAATAAGGTAATTGGGTCGAGGAACCCCAATAAAGTTAGTAAAAACCCATAGGAATGCAGAGTTAGGAAAAGGGCAAGAAAGCCTAAGGAAAGCAAATGGGCCAAGGATGCCCAAGAGAAAACAAATAGGACACAGGAACCCGCAAGTAATGTAATAAAAAACTAATGGCCATACTGAGCCACTGGGGAAAGAATAAGCCACAGGCCCAAAGAGGCCCAGCAGGCTTGAGTCAAATAACATCACGGCAGGAATGACAGAGTAATATGGCAGGAAATGATAGCAGTTAAGGGATAGGTTGAAAGAAGGCAAGGCCCAACATCAAATAAAGCCTAGCTCCTACGGGGAGCGGGAAATCAGAAAATAGCTCACATAAAGAGTCAAGGACAAACAGCAGACTAAGCAGACAAGCCTTTAGACCACGGCGAACGCATGAACAGCAGGCAGATTTTGGACATACATGGAAGGGAGGCACGCGCAAGGCCCAAACATCACCAGCCTGTACCCAGCCAATACGGGACACGGTGAGGTCATGGGTCAGAGGTAAGAGGGCATGATTTAGCGGTGGGGAAAGGGGAAAAACCTATTCTGAGGTTCCTGCTCAGGCTCTTTTGAGGGAAGTGTCCTACTGGGATGACATACCACCCAAAAGAAGTAAGGCTGAGTTGGAACCATTAGGTACATGCCATGAGAGATAGGGAGAGAGAGCACCCACACCGTAGTAGGAAATGGTGTCACGGCAGACAAACAAACAAAAAAGTTCTCTTTGTCTGGTAATGGGGTGTGGCACATAAACAACCCAGTGGTGGTCGACAAGTACACCCAAACCAGACAAAGGTGGTTACGGGCTAAAATAGTAAAACTCGGTCATGGTAAGCATTATAAAAGGAGGCCTTTGCTGTGTACAGTAGGAAGAGGAACAACGATCACTGTAACAGGAACCTCTAAGAAAAACCAGGAAATTGAAAGCAAGTAGGGAGGAAAGAAAGATAAGAGAAAAATTAAAACGAAGAAAAAGAAAAACAGAGAGTTAAATCGGTAGGCATGTTCCAATAGGTTGATTACCTCTCTCCCTCTTAAAGTTCTACTCTCTGCCACAAGCAAAAGGATTCTTTTGGGCATTGACCATTCAGGTCCGTTTCCCTCAAAGTGATTAATTTCCACGGCAGGATTTCTCCGAGAGGTTATTCACGTTGAGAAGAAGCGTTCTTCCCTCTCTAGTCTTGCTCCTACGGATTAGATTTAATTTGATTTCTTTCTTTTCTGATTAACCCATATATTACCACTTATTCGCTTTGCTTTCTTTGTAAAAGTAATCGTTATTATTGTGATTATCTTTCTTGAATAGGGATTATTTGGTCATTTTTTATTAAGTAGGCAAAGTACTTTCTTTTGCTATTATTATTATTATTATTATTATGTCTGCCACGACTCATCTAAAATAGATTTGCTTGTCGTAAGCATGCTCTTGGCAAATGAGGCATAGTTTGCACACAAGCCGGACCAAATTGAGTTGCAATTAGACCGGGCTCAACTCCCTTACTCAGAATACTTGGGCCCAATACCACAGGAGGCAACCCAGCCTTAATATATCAAAAAGGGCCGCTACAAATAGCAACTGGGGAGTTTTTACACCCCCAATGCTAGTGCTCCAAGAATGAGATGATATGATTCATTTGGAAGAGATATGTATGGAGAGTAAATAATGGAAAGAGCAATTTTTGCTTGTGGCCTTACGGGTCAGCAACATGAAGAGAAGTTTGGGAGTTAAGGTGAGATTTTAAGGAATGGAGGTGATGTGGATGAAATGATTGGTTTTGAAGGGAGTAACTAAGCTCATCTTATGCTTGAATAATAGCTCGGGCAGATGAGGAAGAAGAATTTGTGGAGTTAAAGGAAAAGAGTAGTAGCTTGTTTTGCCATCTTTACAATTCCTAACTAAAAAGAAGAAAAAACCCACTTACAATACTTTTGTTTCGCAGGGGACAATCCAATCAACTTTTCACAACTAATGAAATCATGAAAGGGCTATAAATATCAAAATTTTAAAGATATGAGTGTCCAAATTCAACATCTTCAATGAAATACACTACAAATATCTTGGGTTTTTTTTTTTTCTAATTGAAAACAAAAAATTCATTAATAATAGTTCCTTTGGATTCACTGTTTCGGTATAGGGCAAGGTGGAACATAAGACTATTATGCTCAATATGAAATCATTGTATAAGGCTTTAGAAATTTAGAAAAAAAGGAATTGTCAAAATATTTTATGAACCATTATGGAAGCACAAAATATATATAAGTTGTGTAAAGAATGAAATTAAGTTAATTAACACATGAAAAATTGGAAACGAAATAGACTAAAAGGTACATAAAAATAGAATAGTGGGGACAAAAATGAAACCTTTGGCGTTCTATTGGTAAAATAAGAACCAATGAGAGTTTGAAGGATTTTGTGACCCAGATATAAAGAAGTTTTAAAAAGAAAGGATATGATTCATTTGGAAGAGGATGGTGGATGGTGGTTGTTGGGTAAGAAGGATTTAGAATGGGGTCTATGCTAGAGGATTCCAATATCGTGTTTCTCATATTCTCTTCTTATTTGGACATTGTATAGTGTTTGAGAAGAAAGAGAGGGATTTTTTTTTTTAAATAACTAAAAAACCCAAACAATATTATTAGTTAACCAAGGTTTGAAACTATTTTGGTTTCTAACAATTCGAGTCTAGTGGAGTCGATTTTGGTGTATAAATCGAGTATATTGCACTCGATTTTGCATTGCACCAGCAGCTGAGCTGGACAAACTGTCCACGTAGACCAAAAATCGAGTCCAAAGGACTCGGTTTGCCTTCATTGAATTGAGTCCAAAGGACTCGGTTTAGTTTAATGGAAAATGACTCCACTGAACTCGATTTCAGTTCAGCCAACAACCCAGACTTAGTTTTCTTGTTCTTCTTCCCTTTCCTTTTTTTTCCCCCAAATGCCGCCTGGGTTCTCACTAGAGCAGCGGCGAGATCCGATCCGATTTCCTCCATTAAACACGACCTGAAGCTCGCCGGAAATGGTCAGAATCGGCGCTCTTGTTCTTCTTCCCTTTCCTTTTTTTTCCCCCAAATGCCGCCTGGGTTCTCCACTGGAGCAGCGACGAGATCCAATCCGATTTCCTCCATTAGACATGACCTGAAGCTTTCGCCGGAAACGATCAGAATCGGCGCTTGGGTTGTGCATCGTTGTTCTTCGTTCATCGGTTAGTTCTTTGTTTTTGGTTGAAATCGTGCTTCGTTTGCTGGGTTCGTTCATTGTTCGTGCTGGGTTCGTTCATCCTTGCTGCTACTACTGAACCAGCTGTAGTGGAGGAAAAAGAAAGATAGAAATAGAGTTTTCTATACATAGAAATCAAGTTCTGAGGACTTGATTTCTATGTATAGAAAACGAGTCCACTGGACTCGATTTCTTTGCATAGAAATTGAGTCCTCTGGACTCGGTTTCTAGCCTACGTGTAAATTTTGTCCACCTCAGCTGCTGGCAAAACAGGAAAATAGCAACAGTAAAATCGAGTCCTCTGGACTCGAATTGTTAGAAACGAAATTAGTTTGAAACTTTGCCTAACTAATGATATTGTTTGGGTTTGATGGTTATTTTCTAAAATATCCCGAAAGAGAGGGAGAAACATTATATAAAAATAATATTAATAAAATTAAAGAGAAAGAGAGAGGTACGCCGAACTTTGTTTATAGGAATCTTAATTTTTGTGTAAATAAAATTAATAATATAGGTGTTTTAGTAATTTAAATATATAATTAGGTAGGGTTTTAGAACCTGGTATATTATCTAAAAAAGAAAAAGAAATAAAGATATTATCTAGGTGTAAAACCCAAACCCTTCCCAAATACTAACAAGTTTCGAAATTTGAATGCAAACCTTCCCCAAACCAATAAAGAAATTTCAAACCCTTATAACTAAGGTCGGATCGGATTGGACAATCTACAAAACTCAACCCATTGTCATCCCCACCTACTAATATCAAATTGGTTAGTGGGGTAAAACAGATCAGAGCTAAACAAACCATGTATATATTGTTTGAGATAGAACAATGTGTGTGTGACATGTCAGGAGAATTGAGAGGAAAAATAATCCATATACTATAGCTATTATATATCAATAATAAGTGAACTTTTTTTTTTTTAATAATATTCCTAATAAGATGGATCCGACATTGATGAGAATCATGAGATAGAGATAAAACATAAAGGAAAATGACAACTCTGAGAGTACTAAAAGGCTCTTATGATAATATAAAATAATTCATATGAAATCAAATTATTCTTTCTAATTTGTTGATAATATTACTAGTCCATTCGTGGTAAAAATTTTCTATATTTTATATAATTTTTAATAACACAAGGTTGATGAATCTAATTTTTATAAATCCATAAATGAATTCATTTTATTTAATTAGGGGTAATTACACTAAGTCCACCTGTGGTTTGGCCTAAAATCACTTTGCAGACCCGTGTTTTGAAAAGTATCACTTAACCCACCTAAGGTAAAGTCCATTTGTATTCTGTAACCCACCTCACCCTTTGCCATTAGAAAAACACCTTTTAACCCCAAAACATAACATAACATGAATCAAAACATGCTCTTTGAAAATCTTTTCACGAGATTGATCATTCGTGTTCTTCTCTCTCAAATCTTCGCTGATTGAAGTCACTAGGCTTGATGTTTTCAAATTTAGTGAATATCAAAGTTAGGGCTTGCAGTTTCGGTAAAGAAAAACAAGGTATGTGTGTTTGTTCTTTTTTTAGGGTTTCATATTTTGTTCAAATTTCTACTTACTGTTTGAAATGGTCCATTTGTATGGTTTTTCAGTTTAAACTACCCAGGATGCACATTTTTTGCTATGTCTTCATCAAGTGGTAATTACTCAAGTTCAAGTGGGCATATGTGCAATAAGCAGACGTGCGTTTTGAGAACAAGTCTAAGTATAATTTTGGGAGGAGATTCTTAGGTTGTAGCCGTTATAAGGTTGGTCCAAAGTGTTCTTTCTTTATTTGGGTGGATAACCCAACCTATAGTCATGGGAATGAAACTACGCCTTTGTCTCTTAAAAGGATATTTAGGCTTTAGAGTGTTGTCCAACTTGCCAATTACAGGGAAATGGAAGCTCGAGAAACGGCGGATGCAGCAAGGCAAATGGCAAAAAAAACTCTAGAAGAGGAAGCCAAAGCCAAGGAGAGGGAGAGAAAGGTTCATGTTGTCTTTGTAAAAGTTAAGGAAAAAGCCATGATTACTCAAGAGAAGGAGAGAATGTGTAACATTGCATTAATTTTGTCATGGCTCTTTTTTGTTATTGCCATGTTGTTGTTGTGTTTTGGCTCAGTTGAGTTCTTTGGAGTGAAGAGACTGAGGTTTTCCTGAAGTAGTTAATTAGTTAGTAGAATTAGATATGGCAATGGTGTTAATGAATTTGCATTGTAATAGCTCTTGCCTACTGATGTAATGTTTTGATGTGTCAATAGAAGAAGTGTTGGTCAATTGTGTGTTAAAATAATCTGTTCATACCATAATAACAACTTCAACTTCCATACCATAATAACAACTTCCATATAATTATACCATAACAACCATACCATAATAACAACTTGAAATTTATTGTACCATAACAATTTATAACTAATTACAAAAAGCACATTCCCAGTGCATATTGGTATCCACCTATTCCTCAAAACAAATTGTCTATTTTTGACCATTGGTCAATTTAACATTAATATAAAACTACAAAAAGCCAATAATGGCCTTCACAAAAAGCCTAACATCTTGCCCCCACTATCTGCACATTCAGGAACTAGAGTTGAGGCCATTACTTCGTTTCCTACCCTTGCCTTTACTTCCAGTGCTGGCATGTGTACTCTTTCCACCCACTAACTTTATTTTTGGTGGCCTTTGTGCACCATTTTGTCCTCTAGTTCTCACACCACCAGTGCTCTTATTTGCATGTGAAGGCTACAAAAGAAAAAATAGATCTAGTTGTTAAAAAAGAATCCTATTTGCACCACCATTTATGAACTAAACAACTCAACTCAGTTACCTGTGAAGAAGTTGGTCTAGTATCCCATGTCTCTTTAGGTGTATGAAACTCTGGCTAGGTGAAAGAGAACCATCCTACTCTACTGTTAGATAGTCTAGCCAAAGCTTGATTTATTTGTTGTGATGGTGAAGGCTGAGTGGCAGATCTCATGTTGTAAGACTGAGCAGGTGGTTGAAAAGGTGGTTGAGAAGCAAGCTGAGAAGGAGGCTGTGAGGTGGTCTAAGAAGTAGATCTAGAACTGGTCCTAACTGCAGGAACCCCTTCACTTGCCTACAATCAAAACCATTTTCAGATATATGTTACTGATGTATGTGATGAAACCATTTTTGTACTGCATAGTACATAAATTACAGCTTTTTGTTTTTGAAGTTTTTGCCTCCTCTCCCATGGTGTCTCACCAGTGATGTTAGCCTTACACCCTCTTGCATTGTGCCCTTCCTTTTTACATTTTCCACATTTCTGGTCTATTCTGTCTAAGCGCTCTGTAAAGGTTCCTAGGTTCATCGGCAGCCCTTTTTCTTTGCTTGGGTGGCCTACATAGTGGTATATATATGTGAGGTACCACAGGAGCAGGTTGTCCAGTCAAAGCCCATTCTAAAAGGCAAGGCATAGGAGGAAGCATTTCCTTGTAAATCTCCATGTAAGTTTGCTTGAGGTAGCATGGATGGGTTTAATCTTTTGGTGTCTCAATGTTCTTATAAATTGTTGTTATTCCATGTTTGTATGGAATTCCATTTAAATCTCATAACCTACAACTGCATGTCCTATTTATTAAATCAACTACATGCCTCTCCCTTTAATTGTCCACCTCATACATGAACCTGCCAGCTGGTGTAGCACTAAATGACTTACACTCAGCCTTCAATTTCTCCAACTTATCTTGTATGTTTAGACATAACTTTCCAGCATAACTCTTTATGCCTTTCCTTTTGGTGTAAAGTCTAGTCATAATCCTAACTCTAATCCACTCCAACATTGCCAATATAGGCTTGTCCCCAGACTTCAAAATCATGGAATTAAAAGATTCACTCAAATTATTGACCAAACAATCTGTTAAGGCCCTAGAAGTAAAGTGTGACCTTGTCCATTGGGTAGGTTCAATGTTTGCAAGGTACTGCCATGCCTCTTCATCCAATTCCTTCATATACTACATACCTCTCTCAAACTCCCTAACAATTGTGGCAGTAGCACATCTCCTCAGTGCATCCTTCAATCCCAATCCCTTGTGTTTGACTTTGAAATTGTTGTGTATGTGCTTCACACAATATCTATGCTCCACAGTTGCAAATAGTGTCTCCATTGCAGGTATAAGTTCCTGGTAAACAAACAAACAAAACATATTAGCGCAACTAACCAACTATGTTAACCATGTATGGACTAAGGTACAGTTTCATACCTTCTACCTATTAGAAATAAAGACCAACTAAAGCTCCTCTAACCTCCTAGTATCATCAGCAAACAACTCTAAAAACCAAATCCAAGAGTCCTTGTTTACCTGTTCCACAACAGCCATGACAACTGGAAATACGTTATCATTTGCATCCTTAGTAGTGACAGATAGCAATTGCTCACCAAATCTTCCCTTTAAGTGACAACCATCCAAACCAATAAATGGCCTACAGTCACCTAAAAAACCTACCTTCTGAGCATTGTACCTAACATACATCCTCTTAAATTCTGGCTGGGAATTCTCATCATCCATTTCTGTTTGTAATATAACCCTACTTCCAACATCTGTAGTGGTTATCATCTGTGCATAGTCCCTAAGGAAACCATATTGCAGTTGCTTATCTCCATTGATCAAATCCTTGGCTTTCCTCTTTGACCTATACATTTGGTTAACACTTAGGTTTATAGATATATTCTGCCTAATGTGGTTGTGCACACTAGACACCTCCTAATTTGGATTTTTACCAAAATCCTCCAGGAACTTCTTTGCAACATAAGCTGATGTCACTTGGCTATTTTTAAATGATTTAGGGCACATACAATCAGCAGTTAATGTCTTTACCTGAAATGTCAACTCTCCACTTATGATCGATATAAACATCTCCACCCACACTCATTCTTGCAATGAATAGAAATTTTTGTCCTGTTATTCAGCTTGAATTTGATATCAACAGGATTTTTTTTTTTTTTTTTTTTTGGCATGCTCCCTCAAAGCAGCTTTGAATGGGGTGCATCACTTGACTATGGGACTGCATATGGTGCATTACTTGACTCTGGTGGAATAGTGGTTGTATCTACAAAAATGTCATCACCAAAGTCCTCCCCCTCTAAGCCTTCATATATCCAATCGTAATCCACACCACATAATCCATTCTGATCTTCAACTTCTGAACCACCAACTTCATAATGTTCTCCATCTTCTTCTTCATCCACTGTGCCTTCACCATCATCACTCTCCAAAGTCATAAGCCACCCCTCCCCCTCCATCAACAGCTACAGGAACCCTTCCATCAACAACTACACCTTCTTCTTCAACATCAACTGCCCCTCCACCTCCATCAATAGCAGCTACCCCCCCCCCCCCCCACCTTCAATAGCAGCTATCCCTAACCCTCCATCTGTAGCTACACCTCTCCCTTGAACATGATGATCAGGAAGTTCAACAGCAAGTGGCATCAAATCAATGTCCACATAGAGTGTAATTGTGTCAGTTGGTCATTCCCTATGAATTGCACACATGTACAACACATCATCATCTGAAGTTATGAGCCTTAATCCATGCTCCAAATCGCCTCCAGGAATTGAATACAGATACCTATTGCTTCTAGGAGCCCCAACCTCAGAACATATATCTTGTATTTCAAAGTAACTTAATCTATCAGGGTCAACTTCTAACAATCTCTGTACAGTCCCACCGAAAACATCCCCCAACATTAACCACAAAATCAAATGTGAAATCATCCATCTGCAAACAAAATAATGAGATTGTTTACGTACAAACAAACAAATAAAGACAACAAGACCAACAAACATATACATAAAGTGCATTTTAATAGTATTTATTTTGATTTTAGGAGACATCACAAGGATAAGGGACCACATATAGCACATGCAAACACATTTTCCCAAAAAATTCCTAGGGACCACACAAACCATAGTACACAAACGACCATAATCATCAAAAAGTACTTTTAATATTTTTAGGTATATACATTTAGAAACAACCATAATAGTATTTTCTAACCTTCCTAATTGATTCTACATATAAATAACCAAATGCACAAATTTAACCATGTAAAATTCACAAAATTTGCGGAAAAAAAAAAACCCTAAGAACTTGTGAGTGGGTCCAGAGAGATGTTCTTCAATAATATTGTTTTTCTTTACTGAAACTGCAAGCCCTAGCTTCGATATTCACTAAATTTGAAAACTTCAAGCCCAACGACTTCAATCAGCAAAGATTCAAGAGAGAAGAACACGAATAGTCACTCTCGCGAAAAGATTTTCAAAGAGCAAATTTTGATTCGTGTTAGTTATATTTTGGGGTTAAAATGTGTTTTTCTAACGGCAAAGGGTGAGGTGGGTTACAGAACACAGACAAACCTTACCTCAGGTGATTTAAGTGATGCTTTTCAAAACATGGGTAGGCAAAGTGATTTTGGACCAAACCACAGGTGGGCTTAAATTACCCCATTTAATTAACTCAAATAATATAGTTTCAACTACAATTTAGTTATTAATTATTAGCATAGATTTGTGAAGGGTTAAAAGATTTTAATCTTAGTTTTTTTATATATAGAAAAAGAATAAACCAATCAAATAGCTCACAAACAATCTCAAATTTATTCGATAAAAAAGTAAACTAAGCTTATACATATAATTTATTTAATGTGTTTGAACTTGACTCGTGTTTGAAATAAAATTAATAATTAATCCTAAACTTCTAATACTCGGCTCGACTTATTTACAATTCTATCAATGTCAAACGAGGAGTCGCTCTCTGTCCACGTGAGTTAGCAATGCTAATTCCCTGAACAGGATAGCTTTTTGTCCTTGTCTCTGTACAAGCCCTGTACGCTCTTCTGCCGGTCAGTAAAGTAGGGTTTTTTGTGTGTTTTTTTCTTTTCTATTCTCGTAGCCCCTTTTGTCTGTTTCTTCTAGTACTGACTTCCATTTTCAACTCTGTCATTCCAAACTTCTTACCATGGAATCACTGGAAAGCTTGTGGAACAAACTTAATCTGTCCAACTCAGAGGCCAATAGGGTTGACTGCCCAACGGACTCTTTTTCTCCAAATCTTGTTTTGGCAGCAAAGCTTTTAACGAAAAGAACGGTCAATGTGGAAGCAGTGGCTTGTACGTTCCGACCACTTTGGCGACATCAAAAGGATTTTCGGATTAAGGATATGGGGAAAAACATATTGTTTTTCGTCTTTGAAGATAAGTTCGACCTCGAAAGAGTCCTGGAACATGAACCATGGACCTACGACAAGCACCTTATTGTGTTCGAGAGAGTCCTCAAGAATGTACCCATCTCGGCCCTTCCGTTTCAGTTTTCAAATTTCTGGGTTCAGATACACGACCTCCCAGTTCACTGCCTTACTCCAGCAACACGGAAATTAATCAGCAACTCCATCGGAACAGTACTTGAAACGGCGGAGTCGGAGGAAGAATGCGGTAAAGGTAATTATTTAAGGGTAAGGGTTTGGGTGGATATTACCAAGCCTTTGAGCCGGGTGAGAAGAGTACGGTCTGAAGGAGTTGCACTTGGTTAGGCAGCGTTGAAGTACAAAAGGCTACGAAACTTTTGCTACTGGTGTAGACGTGTCTACCATAATGATCGTGATTGTGAGCTCTGGCTAGGGAGCAAGGGTTCATTGAAAAAGGAGGATCAGCAATTTGGCGATTGGCTTAGGGCAGAGGTCGATCAAACGCAGAGAAAGACAATAGTCTTCGTAGCAGGGACTAAGTCGAGACATTTAGATCACCACATAGCAGCTCAGGAGCGAGAAGCGAGGCAAAAAACAGGGGCAAATCCATTGACCAAAAGCAATCCAGGGACCAAACTGGAAACACAACGGCAACTAGAAAAACACTCGAACGTCTTGGAGCCGGCCAAACAAGGTAATAATCTTTCAACGGTTACTAAGCCGGATTTCCAGGAAACCCTCGACGTGATTGATGCTGAAATTAATTATGGCATCACGTCCGTTACGAAAAAGCATTTAAGTCCCCATAAGGAAGTAGCCAACCCTAATTCAATAAAACAGTGTGAACCGAAAAGTCCTATATCTCCCGTCACTTATGAAGCCCAACCCACTAAGCCCAATCCTCCAAAAATCCCTAACCCCACAAGCTCAAACACAACCCCCACCACTAAGCCCATGACAGATATAAAACCACCAAACCCCTCCCTCAGTCCAATGCCAAAAGGAAATAAAGAAACGTAGAAGAGGATTCCATGTGACCCAAAAGCAAACAAAAATGAAGTGGTTATGTCTGAACCAACTGATCGTAGGGACCCCTTAGAAGTCCTGGATTGCTGAAACTTGAAGCGTCAAGCTCTTGCTTCTGAGGATGAATCTTCTTCAATATCAACGGTGGAGGCTGCTACACAGCCCCGCCGATCACAATGAATTCTATAAGTTGGAACTGCCGTGGTTTGGGGAGACCACGTGCGGTTCTAGAGCTCACTGAATTGGTGAAAAAACACTCTCCTACTATTGATTTCCTCATGGAGACAAGAGCTAAAGAACAGTACCTCAAGAATTTTTGTACAAAACTCCATTTGGAGAATGTCTTCATCGTTCCACGAAACAATACAAGAGGGAAGCACTACGCCTAGGAATCAACAATAGGAAAACTTTGTTAGAAATTATACCTTTTCTTTGTCGGGATCGGGACTAAGAAGAATGGTTAGGACAACAGACATCCATCTCATTTGTATTTTGGATACCCGTAAAACCATCGAAGACAGTTGAAGTAACTAATTCCTGGAAATTGAGGGGTGTTAAGGACAAAGAAATTGTTAATGTTATCATTTTTATAAGGTACTTGATGTTAAGAAAAGATCTTTTACAAGAAGGTTGGCTAGAAATTTCTTGTAAAAACACTAGCCCCCTTCGGTTCATAATGAAATTATTTCAATCTTTTTTTATTCCAGATATTCTTCTCATTATGGGCCAAAATGGCCAAATACCACTTTTTTTTTGAAATTTTTAGCAAAAAAACACTGTTTCGGAAATAAATAGTAAAGTACCACTTTTTCTAGAACTCGAGTTTCGGAAACTCGAGTTCCTTATCAATTCTGCCACCGTGGCACTGCTGAGCTAGAATTTGTGTGATTAAAAAAAATTATGTGGTACTTAAGCTTGGTAAACTCGAGTTCCATGCAACACAATACTCGAGTATACCAGGCTCAAGTACATTTTATAAATAAAATGCAGATAAAAAAATTTACACGGTACTCGAGTTTACCAAACTTGAGTACCGTGTTTTTTTTTTTTTTGGGGGATAATCAACAAGTAAACATAAAGGTAAAAATAAGTGGATTTTTTATGTTTTTATTTATTTAAACAGATGCATTGTAAAATATAGAGATTTTAATTTCAAAATATGAATTTAATTTCTACATTAATTAAAATTGTTCATTGTTTTCTCATAAAAATTGTTCACTGTTTTCTGTATAAACTATTTCTAATATTTTGCAAAAATTGTTTTCTATTCAGCATTATTTAAGAAATTGTTCACTCTCTTTTCTGCATAAATTATTTTCTGTTTACTGTTTAAAAAATTGTTCACTGTTTTCTCATAAAACACCTAGTGAAATCGTGTTTTTTAAATTTAAACACCAAATCTGAATGCTTTTTCATGTTTGAATTTCACAATAATTGAATATATTTTTCTGCATTGATAAAATCTGTTTCTACATTACCAAAATTTGCTCTTTTCACATCATATTTACTGTATATTCAAATCTACTTACTGCATTCATAAAATCTGTTTTTTGCATTAATTAAAATTGTTCACTGTTTTCTCATAAAAATTGTTCACTGCTTTCTGCATAAACTATTTCTAACATTCTGCATAAAATTATTTTCTGTTCAGCATTATTTAAAAAATTGTTCACTCTCTTTTATGCATATATTATTTTCTGTTCACTATTTAAAAAATTGTTCGCTGTTTTTTCATAAAACACCTAGTGAAATCGTGTGTTCTAAATTTAAAAGCTAAATCTGAATGTTTTTTCATGTTTAAATTTCACAATAATTGAATTTGTTTTTCTACATCGATAAAATCTATTTCTACGTTAATAAAATTTGGTCTCTGCATATCATGTTTACTATATATTCGAAATTGCTTACCGCATTCATAAAATCTGTTTTTTGCATTAATTAAAACTGTTCACTGTTTTCTCATAAAAATTGTTCACTGTTTTCTGCATAAACTGTTTCTAGCATTGGCGCAGTTATTGCACTTAAATGGTTTTTGTGTTTTTTTTAAATATGTAACCATATGAATAATGGACAAACTCCATGAAAGAAAAATGAAAGATTCGTATAAATCACCTAATGGTAAATGCCTTGAAAAATTCAAATTTGTAAAAAAGTTCGAATTAGTTGAATGTAGAACTGTTCATTAAGTAAAACTGTTCTCTGCATTAAGTAAAACTTTTCACTGTTTTCTCATGAAAATTGTTCACTATTTTCTACATAAACTATTTCTAGTATTCTGCATAAAATTATTTTCTGTTTAGCATTATTTAAAAAATTGTTCATTCTCTTTTCTGTGTAATTTATTCTTTGTTCACTATTTAAAAAATTGTTCACTGTTTTCTCTTAAAACACCTAATGAAATCATGTTTTCTAAATTTAAAAGCCAAATCCGAATACTTTTTTATGTTTAAATTTCACAATAATCAAATTTTTTTTTCTGCATTGATAAAATCTGTTTTTACGTTAATAAAATTTGCTCTCTACACATCATGTTTACTGTATATTCGAAGCTGCTTACCGCATTCATAAAATCCGTTTTTTGTATTAATTAAAACTGTTCACTGTTTTCTAATAAAAATTGTTCACTGTTTTCTGCATAAACTATTTTTAGCATCGGCGCAGTTGTTGCACTTAAATGGTTTTTGTGTTTTTTTTAAATATGTAACCATATGAATAATGGACAAACTCCATGAAAGAAAAATGAATAATTGGTATAAATCACCTAATGGTAAATGCCTCGAAAAATTTGAATTTGTAAAAAAGTTCGAATTAGTTGAATGTAGAAATTCGAGAAAAATCGATGGAAAATCAATGAACGTACCAAATCATGAAGGTGTACATAAGATGTACAGATAGTCTAGACTTGTTGAGAAATTTGATTTCGTTGAAAGTACAAAATAATGAAAATTCAATGGAAAAGTATGTATGTTAGATGTATAGATCGTATGAATTTGTTTAAAAATTTGAATTCGTTGAATATACAAAACTGTGAAAACTCAAGGAAAAATTGTGTACATTAGATGTACAGATAGTACAAATTTGTTGAAAAATTCGAATTCGTTGAGTGTGTAAAATCGTGAAAATTCAAATGAAAATTGAAGAACATACCAAATTGAGTAAACTTAATGGAAAATTAATTACATTAGATGTACAGATCATCCAAATTTGTTTCCAAATTTGAAGTCGTCAAATGTACAAAATTGCGAAAATTCAATTTAAAACTATGTATTAATGTACTAATCATCCTGAGTTGCTGAAAATTTCAAAATTGTTGAACATACAAAATCGTGAAATCTTAATGGAAAATCGAAATTGTTGAACGTACCAAATCGTGAAAATTCAATGGAAAGTTGTGTACATTAGATGTACAAATATTCTAGACTTGTTGAGAAATTTGATTTCGTTGAAAGTACAAAATCGTGAAAATTCAAGAGAAAATTGTGTATATTAGATGTACAGATCGTTCGAATTTGTAAAAAACAAAATATAGATGTACAGATCGTTCGAATTTGTTGATTGTATAAAATCTTGAAAGTACAAAATAAAATTGTGTAAATTAGATGTACAGATAGTCTAAATTAGTTGAAAAGTTTGAATTTGTTAAATGTACAAAATCATGAAAATTAAATGGAAAACTGTGTACTAATGTATTGATCATCCAAATTTGTTGAAAAATTTGAAATCGTTGAATGAACAAAATTGTGTAAACTCAACAGTTAATGAATAGTTAATCTTTATATTTGCAAAAGTTGAATGTACATAATCATCAGTTGTTAGACATTAACAACAACATTTTGTATTGCATAGAACGTGTAGACATTAACAACAGCGTCTAATGTTCGTAGGTAGAAATTTTTGGAAATCATCATTACTTGAATCTGAGAAGCCTGAAATATCTCTTTCATCATCTAACGTAGTAACTTCATTAATAGACTTGATGGCTCACTCTTGCGCCTTCCCCTTTAGATGCTTCTTAGCTTTTTGGATTGCATGAAAACAGTCTAATCGCCTTTGCATTTGATTGTTCTCTTGTTCAAGTCGAGCAAGTATGTTGGCAAGTTCATCTCTAAGTAACTCGGTTGAGCGTGCCTTAGGAACTCGTAACCCATGCCATCGACAATACACCTCCTACTCACACCTCTTCTTGTATAGGGTTGACCATGGTGGTTCTGCTACGGTGAACTCTATTGCGGTGGTATCTGTACGTAGTTTTGTAGGTTTGCCGACCATGATGTGCCCGACGCTTCCAAGATTCTCGTACGTGTATATTCGCATATTAAGGAAATCTCTCCTCTTTCCAACCCATTTCCCTCCATAGTTTCATAAACTCGAGTTCCAAAAAAAATGGTATTTCCCTATATAGTTCCGAAACAGTGTTTTTTTGCTACAAATTTCTAAAAATTGTGGTATTTGGCCATTTTCGCCTGCGGACTCTTGTATTTCTCTTTAATTTTGCCGCGCAAATAGTTGTATTTTTTTATTATAAAACAAATAATTTGCTATTAAAGTAGAATTGGTTTAGAAACTTACGGCAATAGATTGTCTGTCTTTATTTTTATTGATCTGGATATATTGTGTGGAGCCTTTTAAAGTGGAATCTGTTGATGAGAGTTTTATTTAAGTGATTTCAATTTGTCAATGGAATGTTTTTTTAAGTAAAAAAAAAAAAAAAAAATTAATGTAGGATAGTCTATCATCCTAATATGATGTCACTCAATTTTATTTGGTAGTTGATACTTTAGAGCTCATTCATGATAATGTCTTTCTAATCATGACTGAGGTTATGCATTTACAAGTTTCAAATTATTTGAAGAATGTAGTAGTTTCATTCTCAAAGATTCTTGCTGCATTATATTGAACTGGACCTGTTTGTGTTTTGAAATTAACTTGAACTCTTATTAAAAACATGGTTTTGTATCTACTCTATGTGAAACACAGTAAAGAAGTAAACTTTGACCTTTAGTTTTAAATTATTAATTTTTAAAAACAGTTTTTCATTCACTTTGATTTCTTTGTAGTCAAACTAAGAATGGTGAAGGAATTTTTTTCTTAAAAAAAAAAAAGGAAAAAGGCTTACGGATTTTATGAGATGTATACATGTTGATTGTGATTTTTATGTTGTAGAATGATGAAAAGAACTAAGAAGGAAAAAGGACTTCGTTTAGGAGACACTTGAAATAGGAAAGAAGCCTAAAGGTTGCTTCTAATGTTGTTGCACTTGGATGATTCAAAAGTTATGTAGATGTGTGCTTATACATTATATGTGATGTTTTGTTTGGCAAAATTTACATTTTTGAGCTTCTTCAATAAATGATTTTATTTTTTTGGAGTTATGTGTATATGTGTAATTGTTATTTATCTTAATTCTTACCTATCAAAAACATATCATCTATCCTGATACTAGAATATCTAGATGAAGGATTTCACTTGATCCGTTGAGACCAAATTTGAACATGCAAGTGATTCTGCTACCAATAAAAAGCTGGATAGTTCGTAACGTGTGATTGATTCTTTTACCCAATTTTGTAGTCTAACTTGCAAATGATTCTAATTGTAAAGCTGGATAGTTTGTAACTTGCTTTGGATCCAATGATTTTATATATTACACAAGGATGTTTGGAAGGGAAGTTTCAGTCTATTGAAAGACTAAGGGAAACCAATCAGGAGAAAGCTATTGTTTATCATGTCAGACAGGTGATTATAAGTATAAATCTTGCCTTGAATCATTTATGCTCCTTAGAGAGGTTCTGAGGGTCCCGTGGTTTAGTTTTTTGATAGTTATGTGGAAATTCGATATTGTTTTCTCTTCAAGTTTCCAGAAATTATCATGTAGCTTTCTGTTTCTGTTGTTGCACTTGATGTGATTAATCAATGCTTACCTTTGGAACCCTGATGAGTGTTGTTGCATTGTTATCCTTCATCTCTATATTTTGTATATATATATATCAATTTGTAGTAAATTCATTATTTAATTTTTTTTTTGGTTGGTTGTAACTTCAACACTCTTTTTGCTATAACATACTACTATTTAATCAATTAAATCATTTGGTTTCCTTACATGTTTTGTGTTGATTTCTTACTTTATGTAGTTACTTCTTTTCATTTATAACATGATTTAATAATGCAGTCATAAGAGCAACCCTATTCAGGTCCTTATTCATGTGATCAATGCTGCTTTGTTGTTGCTTTCCTACTTCTTAATGTCGCATATTGAAAACAAATTTGAGAATGTTGAGTGAACTTCCATTATAAAAAAAAAAAAATATATATATATATATATATATAGAAGAAAAAGAAGGAAGAAAAATTAAACAAAAGAGAGATCCAGAAGTGGATGAACCTTATAAATGTTGGCTAATTTTGTTTTAATTAGATTTTTTTTTTTTTTTTTTTTTTTTGGTTGGGGAGCTGTATTAGCGATTGGGTTCTAGATGGGTTATTAAAATGAGTACTAGGTGTTCGATGAAATCCTGCAAAGAACTTGGGATAGAAAAGGTTATGTTTGGGTTATTCTAAAACAAAATTAAAAGGAATTGGATTGGGTTACTCTCCACAAATTTTCTTCCAAGGAAGGATGATCACACCGTTCTCTTTAGCTGGATTTTTTTTTTCAATTGCTAGAAATATTTTTCTCTCCATCATAGTGAATGTTACAGTTTTAGTTGTTTAGAATAGGCTTAAAAGAAAATCTATTTGTAAGACAACACATTTTTATGGATAGCATACTGAGTGTTATATACATTTTAAATTTGAAATTCATACCAAGTGTTAATTTTTTAAATTTATAAATTCAATTGCATTAGCTACATACTTATTTAATTAAATTTATTTAAGTACGACTTTTGAAACAAAATGTTTCTCCAAATATTTACCTAAAATTATTTGAATATATTTGCTTTATCGGATTCTAATTATTTCTATGTACAAAAATTTATTTGTGGACTCCTACAAAATTTACATTATTTTTATTTCTATTTTGTTGAAAATAGATGTATTTTTTTTTTCCAAGAAGCCGAAAATACATGTACTTATGTAATTCTCGTGCATTTGCACGGGTTTAAAAGCTAGTTTCCTTAATATGCCAATATACATGTACAAGAGTATTGGAAGCGTCCAGCACATCATGGTCGGCAAACCTACAAAACTAAGTACAGATACCACCGCAATAGAGTTCATTTAAACATGAAATTTAAACATGAAAAAAAAAATTCGATTATTGTGAAATTTAAACATGAAAGAGTATTCTGATTTGGCTTTTAAATTTAGAAAACACGATTTCACTAGGTGTTTTATGAGAAAACAGTGAACAATTTTTTAAATAGTGAACAGAGAATAATTTACACAGAAAAGAGAGTGAACAATTTTTTAAATAATGCTAAACAGAAAATAATTTTATGCAGAATACTAGAAATAGTTTATGCAGAAATAGTGAACAATTTTCATGAGAAAACAGTGAACAGTTTTACTTAATGCAGAAACAGTTTTACTTAATGAACAGTTCTACATTCAACTAATTCGAACTTTTTACAAATTCGAATTTTTCGAGGCATTTACCGTTATGTGATTTATACGAATCATTCATTTTTCTTTCATGGAGTTTGTCCATTATTCATATGGTTACATATTTTTTAAAAAAAACACACAAAAACCATTTAAGTGCAATAACTGCGCTAATGCTAAAAACAGTTTATGCAGAAAACAGTGAACAATTTTTATGAGAAAATAGGGAACAGTTTTAATTAATGCAAAAAATAGATTTTATGAATGCGGTAAGCAGCTTCGAATATATAGTAAACATGATGTGTAGAGAGAAAATTTTATTAACGTAGAAACAGATTTTATCAATACAGAAAAAAATTCGATTATTGTGAAATTTAAACATGAAAAAGCATTCAAATTTGGCTTTTAAATTTAGAAAACACTATTTCACAAGGTGTTTTATGAGAAAACAGCGAACAATTTTTTAAATAGTGAACAGAAAATAATATATGCATAAAAGAGAGTGAACAATTTTTTAAATAATGCTGAACAGAAAATAATTTTATGCAGAATGTTAGAAATAGTTTATGCAAAAAACAGTGAACAATTTTTATGAGAAAACAGTGAACAGTTTTAATTAATAAAAAAACAGATTTTATGAATGCAGTAAGTAGATTTGAATATACAATAAATATGATGTGCAAAGAGCAAATTTTATTAATGTAGAAACAGATTTTATCAATGTAGAAAAATATATTCAATTATTGTGAAATTCAAACATGAAAAAGCATTCAGATTTGGCGTTTAAATTTAGAAAACACGAAGTTACTAGGTGTTTTATGAGAAAACAGTGAACAATTTTTTAAACAGTAAACAGAAA